>SKCR01053202.1:0-30514 GCA_019454045.1 Zanthoxylum bungeanum | reverse complement strand
GATTAGATATATATTAGTTAATTGTCAAATGAGATTTTGAAAAATATCATTCATATATGTATTTTCTTATTTAGTGTAAATAAAAAATACATATATATTAATAATTATATTAATTATTTATTTATATATTTAAATATTTAATATTTAGATAATTATATAATATCTATATTTCATAATTGTTATGTAATATGTTTAATTATTATTGGTTGCAAATGACATTAAACTTTTAGGTTCAAGTATTTAATTTGATTTTGTCAACTTTAACTTTATGTTTAATTAGATTAATATTATTCATTTGTAATAATTGTTATTATTTTTTTTGTAACTAATGACATGATATTTAAGCTTGGAGTATTCAAATTGAGTTTGATAACTTAAAGGTTGATATTTTAGTTTGATTAAATAAAATTTTCCATGACAAAAATGCCCCTCATTTACTCCCGTAACCTAATATAAAAAGGAAATGTTTTTCCTTTTGTTGGTTAATGAAAACCTAGCCTCCTAATGTCATAAAAAAAAAAAATTCTCCAAGCATTTTAGAGAAGAAGAATTCCAACAAGAACAAGGTTAAAGACATTTTTGGAGGATTAAGGTAATCTTTTGTTTTCTTTAACTTAGAAAATTATTTTTGTTGTTCTTGCTTGAATTCTTATGCTGTAGAGATTCTTAAAAAAATTGTAGAGATTCTTTACACTTTAAAATTTGAGGTTTTTTCATTTGGTTGATGGATTTAGAGGCTAGATGCATGTGTAAAGTGATATTGATTAATACTAGTGTAATATTATTTCAATTTTATCATATGATGATTGGATGCCATTATAGAGTTTTAAGACCACTCTAATAATACCTAGAACTATTCTTGAGTTCTTCATTTGTAGTGGCTTTGATTGGTGTATATATTAATATGATTATGTTGAGAAAATTAGATTTAAAGAATGAAAAAAGATTAATTTTGCTCCCTGATCAGATATGGAAAAAAATCAGATTTTTTATGATGAAAAATATGATATTTAAATATATTGGATGTGTATTGGGCATTAGAATACTTACCGAAAATTATTTCGGAGTGAAAATACACAAAAAGGCGAAAAACAATTTTACCGGGTAACTTTTGATCTAACCAGGTAATGGCCGCCCAAACAGTGAATTTGTCACTGTTCGGGTAGACCATGAACTTCCCAAGAACTATTGGGACTGACATGGGCAGCCCCGTATGGTTTCGGTTGGTCGGTACGGTCGAAAACACGTTTTATGTTATTTTACGGAAAAATATTTTCATAAAAAATTTCGTGGTGTTTTCTAAATTAATTATGTCGTTGTTTGATATCGAAATAATTTTGTAGGTGAAATATGAATGAATTATTCATATAGAATATTGAATAATTAATTCGCCAAGTTGAAAAATTTTAAAGTTACGATTTCGCCCAAACCACGCTTCCGTCGCTTACGACCCCAACAAAATGGTATCAGAGTTAGTCTGATCTTGTATCCATTATATTTGTCATACTTGATATGTGATATTTAATCCAATTTCATTATTTGCACATGCATGTGAAATTAATTTGATTAATTTCAGATTGTTTGACAATTTAGGAAATTCCCCATTAAATAAGGCATTATAGTGACTAGTATTAGGAATACTTATTTCTAAGTCCATCTTTTCAATATGGATATAAATAAATTTTTGGCTATATCCGAGAATGTACCAAAGCTGTAAGGCCTACATCGATAGCTTGAGTCGATGAAAATTTATTTGTACCAGATATATTTTTGATATTAGACAAATTCAAGTGAAAATGGATTCTTGAACGTGCCAAAGCTATCAGAATTACATCGGTAGCTTGAGTTTGTCATTGACAAGTGTAGCTTTAATATGCCTCATGTGAACGTGTCAAAACTGTCACAACGAGAAACGGTCATGACCAAAATAATGAGTCAAAGTGAGTGTGATTGACAATGAGTTGTCTACCTGTGAATATACGTAGGCGAGAACGTGTCAGAGCTGTGAGTCAAAATATATTCATGGGGTCCACTTCTCACTATAGAATTCAATTTAGTTATTGAAATCTCATTTTTCGTTGGGGATTACAGTATTACATAAAGTAGTGGGAGGCACCGCCGGGTTAAAAATCCATAACTAAGGCAGTGTGTAGTTTTATGGAAATTACCACTTATGTTTTCCTTATTCTATTGTATTAATAGAATTAAATTTTTAATTAACTGCATGCATATTTTATATATGTGTTCTGGCTCTTCGTATGATTGCAGTTTTCTAGAATAAGTTCTAGATTACAGTAGGATATGATCTAATCCTTCAGAGAGAATAGTTTTTTATGTAGTAAAGACTGACATGAATAGGTTCATGTTTTTAGATTCTTCACTGGCGTTAAGAAAAATCCCATTAGGTATTTATCTATCTGATAATTATGTTTCTGGGCTTTATTCACCTTTAGAGGTCACGTGTCCGACACTGTTTGCTAATCAATTATTTACAATTATTGGGAATAGTTGAAGGATTGTAATGTTAAAGAAAAGAGATGTGTATAATTATGTGTAGAAAATATCGATTCTCACAACACGAAAACTATAGGTATTGGATACCAGATCTCCCGTCTAGTTATTTAAAATATTCTTTAATGATTGATTTGATATTTGATATCAGAATTTGCCATTATTGGATAGTTACTTGTCCCTTATAAATAGTTGTTACATATTTTAATACCAGTAGTAGTGTCATTAATGTAGAGATAAACATTAAGAAAAATATTCGGTTAAGTAAATAACTTAGAACAATGCTTTATGACATTTTATCACTTAAACATTAGATGCTTATTCTGTATGGTAAAGGATGGTCTGATACAAGATCACACCACATATCTTTAACCATTTAATGAATATTGTATTCGGGAATGTGATTAAATCTCATTTAACCAATGATTGTCATTAGACCAAAAGATTTATTAAACTAGTACATTAGATGTATGTAGTTTAATGAATTGTAAATTATTTAAGATAATTTTCTTTATTTCGTAACTTAGTCAATGAGTTGTCATGATTTAGTCACATGTTTTTTATGAAACACAAATAGAATATTTTGACTGGTTCAAAGATATTAGATCTAAAATTTTGAAAACTGTATCTTTAAAATTCATCGTGAGTCTTTGAATTGTTCAAAGATGTTTGATATGATCAAACATATGAATTTATGGCAATTAGTTCTAATATTATTCAATAAATATGATTCTTACTTGATATTATTATTTTACGATATCAACGTGATGGAATTGGTAAGTGGGAGGAATCAAATCTTATATGATTTGATTTGTTTGATATTGAGTGTTACTGAAGTAGTTTCAATACTCTTGGGGATATGCTTCAGTAACACTAATTCATCTTTTTAATTAAGGTTTCATTAGTTTCTACAATTACGTATATGATATGTATAAGTAGAAAATTCGAATCTTGAAAAGTTTGAGATTTGAATTTTTCTTTTGTATAATGGTTATATAATTGAAAGTACTTGCGCCTCAGAGGTACAAGTAAAAGTTTACCATTTATTCTATTTAATAGAATATTATATTCTATTTGATAGAATATATTTTTTACGATCTCGAGTAATAAAATTATTTTATTACTTAGTCTGTAATATAAGATATTGAGGATTGAAGAAAAGACTTGACTTATTGAAGTCAAATGTCAGAGTGATAAACTATAAATGGAACTATATAATTAATAAGATGAAATTACCATTAGACATATTTCATATAAGTCCAATAGGATATCAGATCATTTGCGAAGTATTTGATACTTAATGATTTTGTTGTTTTATTATCGAAGAAAGTTATCCTATAACTTATAGTGGGAGCGATATTTGATAGGTTATCAATAGGTAGCAATGGCAATCCAAAATTTTCCAAAACCAACATACTTCTCCATTGCAAAACTTACCACAACTTGCTTATCAATCTCGAATTTTCCATAATAACTCATCCACTTATAAGGTTTATCAATAGGTAGCAATGGCAATCCAAATTTTTCCACAAGGTAAGTACTAGAAAAAATTTACGACTCTCTATGCTAATGATTAAACTATATATTTTATTATTGATCTCGCGTCTCGTGTGAAAGATGAATTCATTTTTGTCCAACATAGGTGGTGCTATAGGCATATTCTAGACACTGATAGTCTGAATACTCTATACTCTAGCCAACCTCTGTATGGTAGAATTCAAGTTGTCCATCATCTTAGTGAACTTCCAATCAAATGCCTCCAATTTAGCATGCAATCTCAATTTATGCCCTGTCATCTCAAAGCTCAACAATCTCAATTAACGTGATCTTTTTCAAGATTCAATTTTTTTGACTAAAGGCACCAAGAATAATGAATAAAGACTATAAAGAAACTAAGAACATAAAATAAAACAAAGAAATAGACCTGAAATACTAGAAGTGAATTTGATAAGAAACTTGTGCAAGAAATTCATCCCACAACTAATGTTTGGGGGCAGATATTGGGATCATATGTGTCTAGATCGCTTCTAGAAGCCCAAAATTGACTTTTTCTTATCGATTACTATGAAATCGATATATTATAGGTCCTATAACTCTTAGTTTATCAAAATTATGGCCGTTTAAAATTAGGTGCACTTTCGAAAAATTTGAGAAGGATGAAATTGATTTTTAATTTTATTTTTTGTTTAATGACTCAAAGAAGATGCAATAAACTTGAAGGAACACAAAACACAACTCAAGACTCAAAGAAATTGGAAAAAAAAAATACAAGAACAAGAAGAAACAATACCTGATCGTAACTGACCCAAACATAATTTTTTTTTGATATTTTGATATAACACATACAAGAATCAAAACAAACAAGGAAAAGATAGATAAAACCTGATTTGGAACCAAGCTTCTGATACCAACTGATCCAAACCTTGCAATAATAAAGTTTACAAAACTCACACGAGTGAGAATCTCATAACAAGGAATGCCAAACATAGGTTCAAAGATTCGAAATCAGTGAAGAATAAAACCTCACGAACCCCTAATTGTTTGAACGCCATAAATGATAACAATCTCTTTTGATAAGTTTTGATAATAGTTCAATCAAGAATCAAGAGAGAATTCACTCTCACACACTTGGGTGTGAAATGACAATGGACATTCTTTATTTAAAATTCTGTATTGTCTACTCTAATTACAAGCTAAATACACCTTTAAATAGACGCTTGTAAAATCATAAGTTAACTTAAATAAAGAAAGCTAATTAAATTAAAATTTTTAAAAGAAATCCTAATTGAACTACTAAAACAAAATCATAAGCTAAATAAGACTTAAATTTAGTGCATGAACTTTTAAAATAACATTAGAGTTCAGCCCAACAGTTAAGCATAACATAAACTTAAAACTTAAAACATAAAACATAAAAACTATATGGATAATTATGACTTTGTTTTTTACTTGGAAAGATTCTGAATTTACCTTTCATATAAGGTATAAAGTTGTAGATCTCTGAGTTATCTTGCCAATGCTACTTGAATCACCAAATTCAAACATCAGATAAGAAAGTTATGGCCACAATATGAAAATTATGCAAATCCCGCCATTGTATATGTCAAATCGAAAATGTAGCTTTATTAGGCTAGACCTATCTTCCGTACCCTCAATTAAGTGCATGAAGCCGTAATCCATTTGATTGTCTGAATGTCCCAAGTTTGGCATGTGAAAAAAGTCCCAACTTTAGTATCTTGGATTGTATCACGTTCAACTGGCGCTCAAATGCCCCTTCGTATTTTACTTATTTTAGACGTTTTTTGAAGGATTTTCAGAGGCTTGCAAAACCCTTCCTATATATAAAAAAAAAAAAACTTTATCCTCTTTACAATATTGGAAAAATTATACCAAAAACCTAATACATCTTTTGAGTTTGCATCTTCTTGATATCACTTATCCATGGAGACTTAAATCTCATGTTTTTTTTAATGTTCTTTTTTTTTCTGCTCAATAATCATCAACCCTACAAACATAAATTTAGCCAATATCCTAAACCTTCAGATATCTAAGTTAGAGATTGATAGTTAGAGTCCCGACCTCGTGAGTTCACGGAGTTGATTCATTGAGACTTCAAATGTTCTAAAAAAGTTACAAAGTGCGAGTTCGATGAGCTCTTCAGGTTATTACAGTTGTGGGAATTGAGTCAGTAACGTTGTTGTTTGAGGTCTTTTCACTATCTCTGTAAGTTTTTCTCATTTAATGAATTTGGGTGGTAACCAATACCCAAAGTGGTTTTTCTTTGTAAAAAGTTTTCAACTTTGTAAACAAATCGCTTTCTTATTTGTTTACTTTTGATTGTTTATTTCCAGCATAGTCTAAGGGTGTGGTTTTTTATTGGACTTAAGATTGTTTGAATTTAGTCAAAGAAACTCTAACTTAGAAATGTCTTAGATAAAGTAGATTTTATAATTTCGCAGATTACAACTCTTCCCCTATAGGTGTATAAGGTTAGAACTTATCGTAACTGTTAGGGCGGTTGTGAAACCCCAAGGTTCGGATTGGTATCCCATGCAGCGAAAGTGGATCTAACCCATGGATATCAAGTATGAATATATTTTAATTATTTTAATGGAATACTATATTTCATTACGAGTGTATAGGGAAAAATCGGGGCTGAATCGGAATCCAAAAACTCAAAAATGAGCCAGAACTAATTTCGATGTGCGACAAGCATGCGGCACACCCTGTGCACGCAGTGCATGCGCATTGTGTGCATGCATCTATGTATATATATATTTTTTAATATCAGCTTTGAATTTCATTTAGCTCTCTTTCCAAATAGCTGATGGAAATATGGTTTTTAACTCAAATTACTTCCAACTTTTCCTAAACACTTCTAAACACCAAAAATATAATTTTTAACATCAAAACCATCATTAACACATATTAAAGAACAAAATCCTTTTTTTTAAATATCAAATATTTTTACAAAAACATAAATTTATTCAAAATACACACATGCGTAAATTTTGAATCTAAAATACAAACAAAACAAGAATCCCATAATAAAGTGACTCATGAATAATTCTACATCACTCAAATGTGGTCAAGTAATTCTAGAATGGTAGCCATAGCTCCAAGATTTTATATAGAGTTCCAAACTCTAATTTTATGTTCATGTCCAACATAAACATATTTGACCAAATTACAAGCATATTGTGTTTATGCTTCCAAAACATCCATACACAAATTTATTTGCCTAATTTCAACTTCAAGCTATATTATTATGCATCAAATACAAAAACATAACTTATTAAAGAAGATCAAACTTACGTAGTAAGATTGAAACAAATATCTAATCTTCTCCTCATTGTTGAAAAATATAGAGAACTTTCAAAGCTTGTCTAAACACTTCTTTAGGCTAATTTTTCTTATGTTTTGCCTTATACTTGTTTAATCAAAACCTTGCTCAAGCTTGCCTTTTATAGTCAAGCTTATGTAATTTTTAATTAATAAAATTTCTAATAAACTTTTAAGTGGGCTTAATTTAATTTGTCCAAATATGTATAATTAGGTGTGACTAATCACATTTATTTACCACTTTGATTTAATCCAATTAAATCTAGACAAAGTTTAACCAATTGTTTAGTTCATTGTCTCCCACTTTGATTTAACCCATTTAAATCAAGCCAAATACACCTATTATTACATATTTTGTAATTATTAAAATATTCTCCAATGGTAGAGATATTTATGAAATTACAACAAATCTCTTATGTGATTTTGGATTATTCTAATTAATCCAATGGGTCAAGTAAATAATCAATGTTATTTAATAACATTTAATTAATTTGATTGATAATTATAATATCAAATATTATTTATAATCAAACATTATCGGCTACCCAAGTGTTCAACGATTACACATCATATTGAGAGACTCTCTAAGTCCAGACACGTTCGCCATATAAGCCTAGCTTATATGTACATAATTCGGCCACCTCCGAATTCGCGAAGAACATGAACGACCTTTCTGAACTATACAAGTCGAGGTCATCATAGATGTTTAACAATCCTTCCGTCGTAGGCCATCCGAGTTGTGTTTAGGAAACATAGATTACACCATCAAGTTTCCAAGACGCACATCTCATATTGTCGACATGTCAAAAATTCATTACAACTAATCAGAACACCATTTCTTATATTTGTGATCAACCCTAGGTGATCGGCTTTGGCCAAAGTCTTAAGAATCGTGACTTACTCACATGGATACCTAAACCACTTATAGTACAATACGGGCCGAAAGATCCTATCTTGATACGCATTTGATTAACGAGTGAATCGGTCCACACCCAACGAACATCTAGCGGCCAGACCATGAAAGGTGTCTGACATATATGGCATCAAAGTATGAAATATCACACACAAAATCAATATTATCCTATAGTCAAATGATCATGTATGTTACTCGACTCGATGAGATTCCTATTGACGGTGGTGTGCACTTCCAACTATTAGGAATCACATGTGAGTCATTCAGTATTTACTGTAACGAATACCCATATATCTATACGAGCTTCATTTGCTCATAATATATTGGGTTAAAGTATTGGAACTCTGATTCCAATATAAGACATGTGCTCATCTTTTAAGTTATAGGAATTCGACCGTGTTCCAAAACCAGATACTAAGAATATTAACTTTAAGAATAGTTTATATTAGTAATATTATCCCAATGTTAGACCACCCAGTGTCCAGTTTTACTACATGATTATTCTAAGGTCGATGTCATTCTCAACATATTTATATCTCAAACTAATTATATTATGACATAATAATTACCATTAACATGGGATGAAATGAAAATGTAGTTATTTTATTAATAATAAAATATAATGTATAATATATTATTCGGATTGGTGCTTCAAGCACCAACTCCAACAGTAACTTCAATTAGTATCAAAGCATATAACTTCGATCCTTGACCTTTTACCTATGGATAGACGTCAACCATTGAACTGTCCCCGTTCTTTGATGGGATAAATTACTCATATTAGAAGGTTTGCATGAAAGCGTTTCCTTAAATCTTTGGATGAGAGGATATGAATGTAAGTTGAGTATGGGTGGAAAGAACCAATGATCACCCTAAACGAGGTTTCTACCTCTAAGGATAAATTCACCTGGTCTAAGGAGGAGTTTGGAGACAGTAACTGAAACAATAAAGCCATTAATGCATTTCACATTGCTATTTGCTCCACTGAGTCTATGATAGTCTCCATGTGTGAAGTTTCCAAAGATACTTGGGATATCCTTGCGATTGTTCATGAAGGCACATTGTCCCTTAAGAACTACAAACTTCAAGATCTTGCTACAAGATTTAAAGTTGCTCATATGAAGGAAGATGAAACCTGTGACGATTTCTATGCTCAAATTAACAAAATTGTTAATTCCAATTTCAACATGAAAAAAATTATTAGGAAAATCCTTAGGTCCCTACCTAAAGATTCTTCCCTAAGATCACTGATATAGAAGAGTGTAAGGATCCAGATCTTCTGAAACTAGATGACTTAGTAGGCAACCTTCAAGTTTATGAGAGCAAAATTCCTGGGTTTAGAAAATCTAAGAACATAAAAGTGAAAACTATGAGAGAGGAAGCTTGTGATTCTTTAAATGATGATAAGGATTCATCACTCTTAGAGGTGGATATTATTTATCTTTGTTAACAGGTTCAAGAAATTCATTAACCTCAAGAAAAGTGTTTGTGAGGCTGATAAGAGAAGAACTAGGAAACCTAGAGAAAATAACAGTCATCTTAGGCTTGGTAAAAAATAGCCTAGAGAGGATAAGGAAAGGAAACCCTAAGTCAATAGATGTCATGAGTGTCAAGACATTGGTCACATTGGATTTGATTGCCCTACTTACTTAAGTCTAGGGGAAGAAGGTTATGACAATACCACTGTCATATGATGAAGAAGAAGATGGGGAAACTTCTAATGACTCTAATTAAGAAATGAACTTCAATCATATGATCTTTACTAGTGAAGTGAACTCCAATGAGGATTCCAATTTGGTTGATAAGTATAAGGGCTAATCAGAGTTTTCCAAACACAGTGACTTTGAGGATGATAATGATATTCATATGTAACATCCCCAATCTGGGAAGTTTACCGACATATGACAGACCCCGCTGCTACATAAGCCACTGATTGTAACTAGATAAATACTCATTTTCTTAACTTAATAAATTTTCATCTTATCAATATGCAATCACACATATTTCATTAAACTATTTTAATACTTGAACCACAAGAAAACATACATAGATTGAGTATTCTATACAAACATATACATGTCATACATCAAAGAAAATAAAAGGGACTACAATCTATGTGAATATATCTTTATCATGATGGACCGCTATAACTAGTGACTACAGTGCTACTCTTGTCCCAGATCCATGTCTCCAAAAGATGGGTGTGGCTCACCAGTAAAAAGGTCCTGCAAGACTAGAGAGTGGGTGGTGTGTCAGGAAGAACTCAGTGAACGGAGCTATACAACCAGTAAACAATATTAGTAACACTGTGCTAAAAGCTCATAATAAATAATTACTTTCTGAATTCATAAAACTTAATTTATGTCTTTCCTTTCAAAATATTTATGAAAAATCATTTGTAAAATCATATGTCTGAAATCCTTGAAGATTTGTAGAAAATCTTATGCATATGGGTGTTACGTCTTGTCGTCTCCATATACGCCTTATTTGATGGTATTGGGGCGTTACATCTCGCTGTCCCCCAAGCCACTGAACTGGAGCCGGGGGTGTTGATCCATGCTACCCTCCTGACCCTGAATCTAAGATCTAATGGTGTTATGTCTCGTCGTTCCCTAGTCATGCTCTACATGTGCACATGTTGTATCTGTTTATTCCATAAGTTACACTTAAGGTGGATTTTCCCCCATGCCTCTAAAATCATAAAATCATACTTTTGAAATCATTTTCATCATCGAAACATCTTAAGAAATTTGAAATCAGTATTCTAGCAAACTTTTGATAAAATTCATTTAAAATCAAGGAACTAGAAATCATTATCTTGAAACCATATAAACTTTGAAATAAGTACTCCACTCACAGTGCTAAGGCAAGTCTGGTGCGGTTCCCAGCGTAGGTGATCTCCGAGCACCTTGATGTAAATCTAAGGTTAAAGAAATCGTTCTTTCTCTTACAATTGATAAGAAGGAAAATATAATACATGATTGACATTTTTGCTTGTAATATGACCTAAAGCGTGTATATACACATATACGTGACCTTTAAGATGCCCTCTAACTTCTTAGGGTGAACTGAAATGGATAAATTGATACTGGAAATTATGGTCACGTATCGCGATACTAGCCCATTGGCGTTGCGACGCTATATAATCATCTGAGGTAGTGAGCATCTGATGGTTATGCGTCACGACGCTAAGTGATGAGCGTCGGGACTCCCACATGCATTGCGATACTAAGTGTTACGGGTTGCGACTTCCATAAAATAGAACCGAGGTAGTGAGCTCCATCTATTTTCCACATAGCGACGCTGGCCCATGGCGTCGTGACGCTCACACGAGTAGAACTAGACAGAGTCATCCATTTTTACTGCGTGTCACGACTCCAAGGCGGAGCGTCACAACACTAGAATGATTACATGGCCAATACAATTCCCACATCTTCACTTCCAATCTTACAACACCATTCTAGTTATATCAACTACAAATATGCAAATCATCATCAACATAATCTTGTAACATTATCCTACTATCCAATTCTCATAATCCCCAACTTAGTTCAATTTCTAGAGATTTCCAATTGGGGGGTTTCACAATGTAATTCTTTCTTAACTCAATAATCACTTATACATCACCAAAATCAAGACAACAACACCACTTAATCATCCAATCAGCAAAAAATCAACAATTCAAATTTGGGTTAAGTCTTTCTCACCTTGAATAAAGTTGTTTCTTCCCTAATAGAGTCTCCCAAGCCTCATTTTCTCCTCCCTAAACTTGCATGGGGTTATCAAACACTTATCTCAACTTAAGACTGGTTGTAGAAATGAAGAAAATTCTAGGGTTCTCTTTGGCTATGGCGCTCGGCTAGGGAGAAGAAAAAAAGTGAGGAATTATTTTTCTTTCTCCAATTTATATTTTCTTCATGAAGTAATTAAAGATCTCTAGAAATTGGAGAATTTAAACTTCAGTTTTGGATTTACAAATTTGGGCCAAGTTTGTTTTAATTCTTTGGTTAAAATATAAATGTTATAATCCTTTTAATTAAGCCTTAATCTTTTTAAAGTTTTTCCCCACTAAATCGTCTCTAAAACTTCCGTTAATGCTAGGAGAAAATTTATCTAAGTCACCAAGTTACGACTTCGCTTGAGCTATAAAATTTCATATCATTACATCATATAAACTACACTGAGCTATATAAGAAGAGTTTGACCACCAAAAAGATAAATTTTAAGGTCACCAAACAACTCAGAGAGATTGAACTGGATAGAAATGAAGCTCAAGCTAAGCTTGAGAAAAGTCTTATAGTGTTATAAATCTCAAGGAGAAAAACAATGGCTTAGAAGGAAACTCCAAGGCCTTAGAAAAAGAACTTGATAAGACTCGATTGTTTACGTGCTCGTGTGGCTCAGAGAAGATTAATCATATGATATGTTTGGATGTGTCATATGTGTTGGAGTTTTGGCGGCGGAAGCACTATTTTAAGCGAAAATGGTTTTTAAACATTTAAAAATTTTCGAATGAATTAGCCCATATCTAATACATCTGATTAGTCCGTATTTCCCCTAAACATATTATTCATTAACAACTAACAACATAAATAAATCGCAAAAATACGACAAAGATTTTACAAATTTTTTTTCTAAATAAATAATACGAAAAATGGGTAACCGATATAACCGATCAACCAATTACCGAGCCATACTGACTCGGTCACTTGGGTAGTAATTGGTTTGCCCCTGAACTGCCAAAAACAGTGAACAATTCACTACTTGGACAATCCACGCGTGGTAAGCCCGTTTTTTCTTAATTTTACCGTTTTTAGGAATTTTTACCTCGTAATATTTTCTGAAAATTATTTAACACCCAATACACATCCAAAAAATATATTTTTACTCACAAAATTTTATTTTTTTCAGATCTGATTTAGAAAATAAATTAACTTATTTTTCATGCAAAAATCCAATTTATCACTAAATTAATCTGTACCATTTTAAGTCACCACATTTGAAATCTCAAGAACAATTCTAGCCATCATAAGAGTGACTACAATAATCTAGATGATAATATCACATTTTGAATCTAATTCAACAATTAATTTAAAATAACACATGTTTAATCAAAGAAAACAATGTAACTACCCAATCCAACAATACCAAGAATTTAGAAATAAATATATTATTCAATAACATATTCGAAAGATGTAATATATATATATATCAAATACATATAAACACGCTAGAGAAAAATAATCTCAAAAAAAGGAAATAAAAAAACTTACATTAATCAAATTAGGCTTTTAATTTTCTTCATATCTTTCCAAATTCTTCTCCTTTTAGTATTATTCCCTTTGAACTAATCCTAATTTTTTTTTTTTGCTCTCAATGCTTTCAGAAAATGGCTAACTTAAAATTGAAAAAATCAATTTTTTTTATTCCCCTTTGGCCAAATTTTGGGGGCATAATTGTCAACCACCAAGTTCAAAACTTGGTCCAAATAATTACACATATTAATCTAATTAAAATATTTTTAATTAATTTATTTCAAAGTTAATGGAATTCAAGTGTCAAAACCTTAAGGTTTAGCCAATCAGAATTGGCCAAGTGATGAAAAATATCTCAAGAATATTCTTTCATCTAGATAAATAAATTTTAATAAACAATTAATTTGATTTGATTTTCCATTCACTAAATGATAAAATAAGGTTATGAAAAAAGATTCCAAGAATATATCTTCTTTATTACAATTACTAATCAATTAACCTTAAATTAATTTAATTAATTTTAATAAAGACAAGTGTCAAATTCTAAAAGGTCATTAAATATGTATCTAATCAAATTATGTATCATATACGAATACACATTATTTTATGCGCATGTGTAAATAATGAATAATCCAAATTATCCATAATTAATTGCCTAAGTGCTTAAAAAGTACACTTCATATTTTGGGACTCTCTAAGTTCAACTTTATCTTTCATAGAAACCATTCTAGTGTCCGTAATTTGCCTATTCATAAATTACGACGATCACAGATAATTGAGTTTAACCATACAAGTTCAGATCATTACATTAATTTGTAATGATGTTTTAAGATTAATGAATCTGAAATCATTGAAATAGGACTTAATCTGGTTATCCCGGAAAGATCCGGAATTTTATCATAGTTAAGTCGGGAATTCTATAAGTCGCGATTCTGACGGCATTTCGCCATTTATTTTGACAGATTTGACTATGACGTGGAATGCTCGCTGTAACATCCCCCTCCAGGAGATGCTACCGATAGGGAATAGGCCAAACTATCCCCCGAGCCTCTGAATTTCTAACTATGATAAATACTTCTAATCATATCTCAAACATATACTAATGTATAGGGACCATTGCCCAACTCAATAATATGGAATACATAACAAATACCCATAATTATGTACTCAATACATTACACGCTCTTAACTCGCACACACACACAAACTTTACTATACGTATATTTGATACACGACTTCACTTTGACTCTGACTGAACTGTACCACTGTACTCGACCTGATGGACTCAACACCCTAGTGACTGCCATCAATATCCATCCTCCTGAGCTCATCCTCCAGGTATACCTGCAAAACATAGAACTAAGAATGGGGGGGTTAGATGGTTTGAACGACCTAGTGAGTGGATGATTTAAAACAGAAACTGAAATACTTTATGAAAACTCATTTTTCTAAAATCAAATCATCTCACGGAATACGGATCCCTTTTTTCTGTAAACTCTTTCATAAAACATATCTTTTCTGAAATTATATCACTAAAAATATTGTCTCTGAAAAACATGACGTATGAGTCTCGCCGTCCCCCCATACACCTAAACTAGTGGTCTTGGGGCGTTATGTCTCGCTGTCCCCCAAGCCACTGAACTAGAGTCAGATATGCTAATCAATGTTATCATCTCAACCCTGAATCTAGGGTCCATGAGCGTTACGTCTCGCCGTCCCTCTAACCCTGAAATCTAGGATGTATAGGTGTTACTTATCGCTGTCCCCTAGTCCTACTCTACATGTGCACATGTTCTGAATCCGTTAATTCCAATATCTATTCCAAGTTACAACTGAGGTGGGTTTTTTCCCCTAGCCTCCAAAATCAAAGAAATCATGCTTTCAAAATCAAAACTTTCTAAAAAATTCTCAATCATAAAACAACTGAAATAAACTTGGCTAACACCCTATGTGTTGAAATATAAGTCTTAAACCAAATCAAAAAGTAGAAATCAATTTGAGAAAAAGGGTTCACTCACTGATTTTAGGATCTGGCTGGTACTACTTCGCTTCGTTGAAGAATATTATGATTCATGGAATGATCTATAATCGAGAAACTCAAGTAGAATATAAAGTGTGAAATATGCTTCAGAATTAGACTAAACTTCTCAATTCAACTAATCTATAAACACCACATGATGTATTATGCTTGCGACTTGTCATAATGCGTGTATATGTGTCGATACGAAACCCTTAGGGTGGCCTCTAACATCTTAAATTGAATATAAAATGGAATGATGAGACTGTTTCTGTCACGTATTGTGATGTCACATCTTGTACGTCGTGAAGCCCATTCAAGCAAACCCAGACAGAGAGCATGTTCTGTTTTGCTTCGCGATGCTAAGGGTTCCACATCGCGACGCCCATCTGACCAGACTCGAGGCAAAGCCTATGCTTATTACGCATCACGACGTCAAATTATAAATGTCGCGATGCTCACACGATCAGGCCCGAGGCAGTGAGCCTATGATTCTTACATATCGTGATGTTGGGTGTTGTACATCGCGACGCTAAGCTGATTTCAGGGCCTAGCATCAACTCTTCAATGACATACCCTAAACAATTCCCACCATTATACTAACATCTTTAAAAAATCACTTCCCTAACTCAACATTGTTACTTGCTATACCAATATTTCACCATCAAGGCACCCTATAATCTCATAAACCTTATTTCAACTCAATATCTAGAATTCTAAAATTTTGGGCATTTCTCAATAGAATCAATTTCCTAGTTCATTATCCACCTCAATGCAATCATTAATATGCCATCAACACTAACATAGCATCACTTCATCCAAACTCTACAATCCAAGTTTCGGATCAAGATTTCTTACCTAGAATCATGCTTCTTCTTCTCCATTAGAATCCACAAGCCTTTTTTTTTTCTCCTTTCCAAACTTGGTTTTATTGGATTCCCTTCATTCCTCTTCAAGACTTCTTATAAAATTACAAACCTTTCTCTCTCTCTTTTTCCCTTCTCACGTTTCTTCATCTTCTCAAACATTATAGATGAATGAATAATGCATCATATTTATACTATGGGCTAATGGCTTTTATTTCTATTTTTGATTAGTTTGGTTCTTTCTAGAGAAGTCTATACACTTAGTAGATATTTAGAGTTGTTGGGCCAATTTTAAGAAGGGTAATGGGCTTTTGGATTAAATTGAAAATTCATTTTAATCCTTATTTTCGTCATAATGCAGATGGTCTGGGGAAATGACCAGATTTGACCTAATTCTGTTCATACGTTGGATATATGCTCAACATAAAGGTTGTAGATATTCGTCTTAGCTTTCCGGCCATATAAAATCCATAAATATCAGAGATCTCATTAAAAAGTTACAACTAGAATACTAAGGGTTGTCCGGATTGAATCTTAGACTAAATTATGTATCGGAACTGCGAGGAATTTATTGAATATCCGAAATGTAATTCACGAGCGTATCCACACTTGAGCATGATTTAATTCATATATCTTGCAACCTATAAAATAGTAGTCGTCTGAATTACCAGAGTGTTATATTTTATCTCCCCCTAAATAAGATTCGACCTCGAATCCACTTTAGGATTGGAATTCTAGAATTTGTCTAGGCTTGGAGTTCATTGACACTAATTATCTTACCACAAGTCACATGATTCACACGGTAATCTCTAAGCCACCAACTTTCAACAGACTGTATCCTTATAACACCTCTTACCATGCTTGCATATACTATATCAAAGTCTGCGAGCTTTAGTGAATAATCCTTTAAATTCTTGTTTGAGAGATAACTCATCATTCTCATTCCATGAACTTATGTTGAGTACTCTATACTTACCGTCATACTACAACTTTCTCTATGCATAAAAAAAGATCTCATTTCTTGACCTATAGTTATACTCAACATCATCTAATTAGACTATTTACGTGAGTTATCAGTTTTAAAATAAGTACCATATTCATGGCCTGCCGTTCCACACATCTTAGTTGTAGTCTTATTTGAAATCTCTTATACCTCTTGCTATGACCACATTGATTCTTAAATGTCACCTGGAACTTCTGTTAACTTTCAGGTTTAACGTATCATTATTGTACTATGTACTACAACCATTGACCTTCGTTTTTCTTGACTCTGAGTATACCTCGGATTCTTCACCTTCTTCTTATAATATAATCCCTTGAATGTTCTATGTAATAAGTAAGGATATATGCGTTTGGTCAAATATCATGGTTCTTCACTACTCTTTTGAATCTACCGTGGAAACTTCGGTATTATTCATAAACCTCCATTATAGGAAAACTACTGCCTTTTTCGGAAGACTGTGTTCCTTAAAATACGTTACTTGTAATAATACTCGTAAATATTGTCCTACTACACACATCCTTCTTACTTATCTTTTTTTGTTTTCTGATTCCCGGTACTTTCGAGTCTTTAAATATACTAATATTCTATATGGTTAGGCTTTTTCACATCCTTTACATGTACAGAAGAATAATCTAACTAAATATTTCCCTAGCTCCATATACTCAATTTGATTCTAGCATTATTCCTTTTAATTTATTTATTTAACTCTCTATTTCTCTTGCTGAGTTTCTACCACCATCAGTTCTGACCTTCATGTTATTGAATTTCTATCTATCTATGGGCTTAGGACCTCATAGTTCATGATCAATCTCTTATATGCTATAAGTTTACTATCACGATTCTTTGATATCTCATAGATCCAAGATTTTAATTTTTGACGTATCTCTGACGGTTTTCTTCTAGTTGGCTAAAACTTAATGGGATAAATCGTTGTTGTGTCAACTATGTATATACTAGTATGAAATAGGTAATCAAAGTTGGAAAGTAAACTGTATATCCTTACCAATGTCATCGACGATGATGATTCAGTTTTTGGTCAATTCCCTACTCGATTTCCTTGTTTCCTTTACACCATGGTCTCAATGAATTTGTTTCAGGTTGTACTTTGCCTTGTCAGTAACTAGGTACAATGCGTGGTTACTTATGGGTTATACTCATTATCTTACTTCCTCTTCCAATCCAATAGAATTCCAGTCTTATTTTTATGCTAACGTTGAGTACTTTCTGATTCTCGTAAAAAGGTATGATATTAAGCACTCTTAGTCATTCCGTAGTTTTACTAAACTTACCCATTGAAAGTCTACCTTAGCACTTATGCACTTCTATAATTGTTTATCTAGTATCTTTTTCTATTTTCTTCTTATCTTGTAAGTTCCACCTCCAAATCATTTACTTGATGTCCTTTTCTTCTTCTCTCCTGCTTTATTATATACCTCAAACTTCTGTGATCTATGTCATTATCTTCCTATTCAAGGAGTATTACCTTTTAAATCTTATCTTGCCTTATAGGCTACTATACTACACCACGAATTCATTTGCTTCTGGGAATTTCATCGGATGAACATCGAGGTCCATCTTTACTGTCGTCGTCTAACGAGGGTTGGGAGGGTGGGGATTGGTTCTAAAATATTTTCTGGTTGTGATGGTCTTACTAGCTACACATGTTGCAGTTGCACATGCTGCTCGTTTATAATTCTAAGATTCCCTTACTTACATATCTAATATTAGCTCTCATATTAAGGTACTACCACTAGGAACTATTTGAATTACTGCCTTCAACTTTACTTCTGATTTATTTTCGACTAGTGGTTATACTACCTTTTACTAAGAACCTTCTCAAGGTTCATGCTCTCTCGTAATCCTACCATACTCTCTTTTTATTCTTCCCTTCAAAAGTTTGCTTTACTACTTAGATTTCTTATTCATCTCTGTTCATTAAACCTCTTAATCCATTATTACTCTAGAAGCTCGACAGGTTAAGATATCAACACTAATACTTTGGTTTGAATGTTGCTCTCTTATTAACTTTTCTTCTATAGTATGATGGGGAACTCTTTATCAGTTGTATACTTTACTTCTGAAGGTCGTCCTCTGTTTTTATTTCCTGAAGGCTATCCGTTCTACAATAGGGCATATCGTTTCTTCTAAAATTGGCTAAACATACCGTGAATCCCAATCACTCTATCTCATATAAGATATTATTATCTTATGATTCTCTTCTAGGTTCTGTTGAACTTCATGGTTCAGCTATCTGCTGTCTCGTAATCTGTCCATCATGTTAGGTACTGTCATTTACTTGTTCAACTCCTTACTGGGCCCTAAGTTTAGGGGTGAACACGTGCTCGCATGTCTTGTTAGATGTCTGTATACCTACTAGAGTAGGGTTACTGGAAGGAAGAGGTATCGTTCATTCTGTTGGATCTGCATCAACTTCTCCCTTCCAGGGTTCCAAAACTTTTATCATCTATTCTTACATCTACATTTTCGTAACTATATTTAAGCTAAGTTATCTATGTTACTATCTATTCTGAACTTCCTTGTTACTTTATGTATCATTCTTTACAATTTTCACATATTATCTCTTGGCTCTAAGTCGTGCTGCCGAGGCTATTGGTGGTTCTTTCTTATGGGCTACTTTCTAGACCTCTTTTTTTTTTACTCTTGCTATAAGCTATAGCTATGCCTTTTAATCTTATTGTTCATACTGGTACTCTTGTTAATTCTCGAGTATCTCTAATATCATGGGTATGTCTATCGGTGCGTAATCACACGTGTATAACGCAAGTGCACGTATCGTTCAAGTAGTATAAAAAGTATCGATCCCACGAGGACTTAAAACCTTTTGTTATCAATTATGAAGTTAAATTTTTACAAGTATCTATTGGATTGATTGTTTGATTGGGTGGTGACTTTAAAATTAAAACAAGTAAATAAAATTGCTTGAAAGTATATTGAAGAAAATTCAAATTTATAAGACTATCCAGAGTTGTGAATCCTTCCAATATCTTTTTAAAAGATGAAGTGGTTATTTTACATTTGTGTAATATATTGGTTTATTAACCTGGAACACAAAATTATGTAAAAGCCTCTTCCGATGGTCAAATACAAATACACAGTATAACCCAATTAATCATATTCATATGTTGACCAAGTTATCTGAATTTACTAAGATTAAGTTCCAATTATGGCTACCCCCGCCCGACAGGTATATTCCTATCATGTAAGGAAATCTATTAAAGGGTTATCTATCCTCAAGGAAGATTGTGGGCTATTAAGTCTAAGGTCTTAAACCTAAAATCCATTTTCCAAGTTCATTTTAAGTTTACCAGTTCAATTTTATTAATGGCTACTTAATAAAAAGCATTAGGATTAAGGCTCAATAAAAAAACCTTTATATTACCCAAACTGTAATTTAACCCTTTATAAACCGGTGATATTGGATTTCATCACAACCCCAGATAACTGGCTTAGTTACGACACATATTTACGGGTAGTAAAAACTTAAATAAAATAAAAGACATAAAATAAAATACTGAAAATTAAATGCTGAAAATAAATTACTGAAAAGTAGATGCTGAAAGTAAATTGCTGAAAAGTATATGCTGAAAGTAAATTGCTGAAAAGTAAATGCTGAAAGTAAATTGCTGAAAAGTAAATAAAGTAAAAGTATAATAAAAGAAAATACTAAGGTAAAAGGATCCACTTTTATTACTTCTATTTTAGATATCTCCCTTAATATAATATATTAACTTTGCATGATAATTACCAACTAGCCATATATGCGGTATCCAGATTAAGTCAAATTAATAATTAATTACCAACCGACCAATCAGGCGGTATCCAGTTTAGTCAGGTTAAAACCAATTTGTCGAGTTCTTTCGTTTCTATTCTTAGAAGCCTCATTGACCCTTTTATAGGTGATCTATCTTTCAGTGTTCTCTATCTCTTGCTTAGTATATACCATCGTCGGGCTTCCTTATATTTATCTTTATTTATTCTAGTTACGGATGGGGGTAAGAATTTCACATCTCAACGGATGTCGATGTTCTCGTTTTGGTATTATATGTTCTGGTAGAGTCTATTATTCATGTTGGATAGGTATGAGATAGACTCCATCAGGACAGTTTTCTTTAACATGTATTAGTTAGAAGTGAGAATATGAGTAGATCAGGGCTTATCTATATCGAATTTCTTAGTAAAGACCACAGATCCTCTTTCCTTACGACTTTCATTTGATTTGCTTACGAGCTTGGGTTTGGGTGTCTAAAGTCTCTACGTCCTTTTTAGCACATCGAGTCTATCAAAAACTTCACGACTCATCCTGATTTCTAGCTCCTTTTATCTTTCTGACTATCCTTCGTGATTCGAGAAACTTGCTATCTATACGAGATACTTAAGGGCTATTGGATCTGCTTGGAAGAATTTTATGAGGAGGGAAGGAATCTTACTTGGGTCTACCTAATATTTTACTTTTGCTCAGACTTATCTATTATCCTTACTACTATAGGTTTTGACACTTTCTTATCTATCTGATTATGTATCTCTATTTATATCTCTTATTGCCTCTGGTTGTTTAAGCATCTATGCATCATTCCTTATTTTCCTTATAGTTTTCTCTTTCTTTTTTACTACTCTGAATGGATATTCTTAGATTTTTACTATCTATTCTCATAACTCGTCTCGAACTTCTGATAATAATTCAGGATAATTACGAAAGGATTTTTAACTATGACAAGGATTATGATTAATTTTATTATGAAGAATATTCAGATAGCTTTAGGAATGCTTACTAACCTTTCTATTGGACTTGAGGACATACTCGATGATCGAATACTCGAGAGGTAGTGCCTTGTATACTGTACCCTGGACATACTACGTATACAAGACCCTAACACTCTACCCACTGTAGTCACTGACTCCTGAGACTATGCTCTGATACCATCTTTGTAACATCTCCCTCCAGAAGATGCTATCGACAGGGAATAGACCAACCTATCCCCCTGAGCCTCTGACTTTTTGACTATGATAAATACTTCTAATATTATCTCAAACATATAATTATGTATAGTGACCATTTCCCAACTCAATAATATAGAATACATAACAAATACCCATAACTGTGTACTCAATACATTACATTTTATAATCCTGACATAGACGCTCTTAACTCTTACACATACAAAAACTTTACTATACGTACATCTGATACACGACTTCACTTTGACTCTGACTAAATTATACCATTGCACTCAACCTGGTGGACTCAACACCCTAGTGACTACCATCAGTATATCCATCATTTCAAGCTCGTCCTCCAGGTATACTTGAAAAATAGATAAACTAGGAGTGAGAGGAGTTAGATAGCTTGAACGACCTAGTGAGTGGATGATTTAAAATAGAAACTAAAATACTTTTTGAAAACTCATTTTTTCCAAAATCAAATCATCTCACAGAAAATGGATCTTTTCTGTAAACATTTTCTTTTCTGAAAACAATTCTCTTTCTGGAAAAACTTTCTAAAAATCATTTCTTTTCGTAAACTCTTCCATAAAACTTATCTTTTTAGAAAATCCTATCATTGAAAATTTTATCTCTGAAAATATGTCTCTGAAAAACCTGACGATGAGGGTGTTATGTCTCCGGTAAAATATTAGATGTAGCGTGATGAGTTGACGTAGGCACCCAATACCATCATTATTGTGAGGGTATACTTACGAAGCTCATAAGTGTACATTGACAAGTATACACCTGAAACACTTCTTAAACTAATACTGTCATTATTGTGAGGATAAGAAACGGTTCAGGACTAAACTTAGGAGTCACATGAATGTGATTTCCGTCGAGGTATACCTAATGAGTTTATGAAGGCCAAGACCGTCATTATGGTGAGGCTAGAGTAAATGTCATGCGATCTAATTCCCGCAATGAAATTTTTATAGTCAAATTTTTATTTTTCCATAAGGGAGATTATGGAATTATGTAAAGCAGAATGAGGGAATTAATAGATTTAAAATTCCATAATCAATTAGTGTTTTTATATTGAAATGAAAATTTTCTGCGAGTCTTTAATTGTTGTCTTGTAGATGGCTGCCGCAAATCCATTAACGCGACTTTTGGATTCCATTTAACTAAAATGAGCCGAGAACTATTTTGGATGGAAAATGAACATTCACCTTCTCATGGAGGTCGCAAAGATGAGCTATATGACAATCAATCCACTACTTGTTGAAATCGATTCTGACTCCACTCCTGAAGAGGGAGAAACTTTTTAAAAATGGAATGATGATAACCAAAAGGTGAAATCTTATATTTTTTGATCGATGGTTCCAGATTTGCTCAGATTGTACATAGAGGTACCTGATGCTTGGGGCATTATGAGAACACTGAAGGAGTTGTTCGAGGCAAATCAAGAAATATAAATATATCAGAGGTGTAAGGAATTGTTCCATGCTACACTCAATGATGGAAAAGTAGTCAACATTCATATTTTAAACATGATCAACCAGATCCGGTATTTGGAATGACAGGGCATTGTGATTTATTAACGGTTATGCTGTAATTTGATTCCGTCTTCTTTGTTTGGTACTTACACTGGCTTTGTGTTAAAATTCCATATGCATTCAATGCAAGCTAGCTATGAATAACTTCATAGCATGTTATGCATGGCGGAGCATGTCTTGAAGAAGGGAAATCCTATTTTGTACCTCCATAGTGGAGCAAGCACTACAAAGACTTCTAAGAAGTCTAAGAAAATAAAAATGGAAAAGAAGAAGATTTCAAAGAATAACTCCAAGAAGCGCAAAGCTGCAAGACCATATGTAGCTCGTGATGAATGTCTGCACTGCAAGAAGTCTGGACACTAGAAGAATGATTGTCCATAACTAAAAAGAAAGGCAGAACCTCATGTACAATTTTTATTTTTCCTATTATTGACATCTCATTAGCCTTAGATGAAAATAATGGATGAGTGTTAGACACCGGCAGTCCTACTTATATTTGCAATTCCATGCAGGTCATAAGGCTTAAAAGAAGGTTGAATAAAGGGGAGATCCAACTTTGAGTTGGTAATGGCGAGACATTGGATGTCAAGGCCATAAGTATAGTTGTTCTAGATCTCCCTAATGGATATAAATTAGGTTTATATGACTGTTACTATATACCATCCCTTATCAGACAAATAAGATCACTACCGATATTGGATAAATAGGGATATAAAATAAACATTAAAGATGGTGCTTTATGTTTATATGATAAAGACAACTATTTGATATATGAATGTTCTTTACCTCAAGGTTACTATGTTTTGGAAACATATAAAAATGTGTTTAATGCAGAGGAAAATACAAGTAGAAGATCTAAATTAAATAATTTTGAATTATGGCATATGAGATTAGGCCACAGAGGTGTTAAACGTCTATCAAAATTGGTAAATGATGGTTTGATTGAAAATCTTACCTTAGATACTTTTAATTTGGGAGTCATGTATCCATGGGAAGATAACAAAGACCTTATTTCTGTTGGGGTTGGTGCTCAGAGCGCCAATTCCCGGTTGTATTTCTTTTGAATACTTCTGTAAAACATTATTATTATGAATAATATATGCAGTTTCTATAATATAATGTATCTTTTTATATGGTAAAGACTTAATGACCTTAGAATGATTAGTCATGGTACTGTTGCAAAAGCGTCGCAACTGACATTGAGTAGTATCATGATGTTGTCATTCTCAGACAGTTCCTGGTCAAGGTTTACACTACTTGGTCAGTATAGTAAACCCGTTGAGACCGGTACATGTCGTATACTGGAATATATGATTCCAATGGTTTCTCAATGAACCATTAGTCTTGGAGACTAGTATAGACGTGTGGGTGTTTATAGCGGATAAACACTGAACGACTCACCGAAGATTCTTAATGGATGGTACACCAACGTCAATAAGAATCTTCTCGGGTTGAGTAGCACTTGTGATTCTTAGACTTGATATGCCACTGTGGGCACATGAGACATCTTCTACACTTAGATGGCAGTCACGTCACCGATCTATTTAGATCAGACCTCCGCATTTTCTTTGGGTGTAGATAGATCATCAAGGTGTCCTATGTGTGTCAAGATAGGATCCCTATAAAGATTTGACGTTTACATCTATATCTCTGGGATTTATCCGGATACATGTGACGAAGGAATTATACATTTGCCATGACCTCGACCTGTATGATTCAGCGAGATTATCCGTGATCGTCATAATTTACGGGTGGATAAATTATGGACACGAAATTGGATTTCGTGACGGATATACCTGAATCTAGAGAGTCTCAATAATGAAATATACTCGTAAAGCACTAGAGGAACATTTATAAATAACATTGATTATTTATAAAGTCATTTAAAGGTTAAACGTAAAATACATGCTAAAGGGACCGATAGTCATTTGCTTAATTATTGTGTATTTACATTTAATACTTGATTAATTTAAATACACATTAATTAATAGTCAAATTGAGATATTTGACTAATATCCTAAATGAATATATGTATTTGATATTTAATATAAATATAACATATATTTAATATATTTGTATTTAATTAATTAATTAATTATTTAATTGTTAAATGATTAAATAATTAAAATATAAATATCTTAACATTTGGATATATGGATTAAATGATTTAGTTGCCTTTGTTGACTTAATTAAAATATCTATAAAGTGTTATTAGATATTTAAATCAAGTTGATCAAATTTTTGTCAAATGAAATTGAAATTAAAATGTTTTGTATTATGCTTGTGAATTTGGCCAAAGGCCATTTGGTGAGCAAGTATATATTATTTTCATTTTCATTTCATTTCTAACCTAATACACTTTTACAAAAACTCCATTAAAAGAAACAAGAGAAGCTAGAGAAGAAGAAAAGGAAAAACAAAGAAAAAGCTTGGATTTAGTAAGTTTTCTCAACTTACTATTAGAAAGGAAAATGTTCCTTAGGATCTAGGCTACATCTTGTGATGTTATTAAGTTATTATTTTCTTTATTCTTTGTGTTTTGGTGAATGGAATTTTGGTGAAAGTGTTGAGCATGTATAATGGTGGAAGCTTGTGACTAGTGTAGTTATAAGTATTCTTTTAAGGTTTTGGAAACTTTGTTGCTAATCTAGAGTTGTTGACCCACTCTTAAATGACCTAGATTTGATCTTGAGTTGTTTCATTATGTTGAGACTTTGGTTGGATGAAAGAAACATGATTGAACTAATTGATTTAACCAATTTGGTCTAATTTGTCCAATTTGAAGAAATTGAAAAATTAGGGTTTAAGACCTTGTCCAAATTTGGGGATTTTTATTTTTGTTGTGTATAAGGATGTGTATACGATGCATATAAATTTTCATGTTGATTGGATTACATCTTGATGTGTTTTGAAGTATGAAATCACAAAGTGCACCATTTGGCACCCTAATGGTGCATTCTGTCAAATGGGTTATTTTTGGGATTTTATGTTGCCCTTGGTGTTTTGATGTTTTGAACCTGCTAAGTTCATCTTAGAAATGATTTAGAATCATCCAAAATTGATTTGAACAATTTCGGACTAAAATGAATAAAATACCAAGTGTAAGGGCAATTCGGTAAATTCACTTAAATATGATTTATTGAATTTTTATTTCATAATTTGATTATTGGATAATTAAATAAATATGTTTATTTAATTAATCCAAGAAAAAGTTTTGAAATCGGAAAATTTGATTTTCAATCGTTTCCGCTGCGTTACCGGATTTAGCCCCTAAAACCCCTACAAAATGGTATCAGAGCGAGTCTGATTCTAGCCCCCTAAAATGATTAGCCTTTATTGAATCAATGTTTAATCATGTTTTCTTGACTTTATACATGCTTATTATAATCTAATTTGGTTAGATTTAGGGTGTATGACACTTAGCGAAAAATCCCCGATTAATAAGGTTTTAATGTAATTATGTATTTGATGTATGTTATGTGGTCCGTCTTGTCAATACGGTTTATGAATAATTCTCTTTGACTACATCAGAGACCGTGCCTCTGCTGTGAGGGTGTAGTCGATAGAGATTTATTTATACCGGATGTATATTAGATACTATATAAATTCAAGCGAAAGCGGAATTCTGAACGTGCCATAGCTGTCAGGATTACGTAAGTAACTTGAGTTTATCATTGACGCGTTTAACCTTGGTACGTCTCCTTGTGGGCCTGCCTTCGCAGCGACAACGAGAAACGACCAGGACCGAAAACCCAAAAGTCACTATTGAGTGATTGACAAATGAGTTGTCTACCTGATGAATATACGTAGGCGAGACCGTGCCTCTGCTGTGAGCTGAAATATATTCACGGGATCCACTTTTCACTATTTGTATTTAATTTAATTATTAAATCTTTGTATTCTGTTTGGGGATTACAGTATTGCATGATTTAGTGGGAGGGGCATTTTTAGATTAAAAATCCATGATCTAGTTTATGCTTTTGATATTATATGAAACTGCTTAATTTCTGCTAACCGTTTTTCGTGATCTATATGATAGATTTGCGATGGCGGCACCAATCCACAAATCAGTTTGCGCTTATGCTTGATGCGAACAAACTCAAAGGCACTGAAAACTTCGCTGACTGGGACTTGGATTTGAGGATTGTCCTCGATTCTGAGAAACTGGGATATGTTCTTGAGGGTCCATTGCCACTTGCTATTGGTGCGGATGCTACGGAGGAGGAACACCAAGTTTTTGAAACTTGGAAGAATGATGATTTAAGAGTTAAATCATACATTCTTAGTTCGCTGTCTCCGGGACTCAAGAAATAGTATTATGGCATGTCAGATGCCTATACAATGATGACTCGATTGAGACAGTCATTTGAGAACCAAGAACAAGTGATTGTTCACAAAGTCGCAATGGAACTGTTCCATGCGCGATTGGATGAGGGGCAAGCTGTTAGCCCGCATGTTCTTCAAATGATCGATTTGATCGATCAATTGAGGCAACATAATCTCATTCTAAATGATATTCTCGGTAGGAGTGTCATTCTTGGTTCTCTCTCAGCTTCATATCGCCAGTTCGTGATGTATTTCAACATGAATGGGACTATCTGTACCTACCATGAGTTACATAGGATGTTGCTCACGGCGGAGGAGGACCTTAAGAAGGGAGTACTGACTCGCCCTCCTAGACCCACTTCTCTCTCCGCTTCTTCCCAGGCCTGGCCAAAGGGAAAGAAGAAGAAAGGGAATAAGAAGAAGGGTTTTGGTCCTCAACAGCAGGCAAAGATAGCTAAGCCCAAAAGGGCTTCTGAAGACAAGTGCCACCACTGCAGCAAAGTCGAGCACTGGAAAAGGAACTGTCCTGACTACATCGCCCAGCTGATGAGGGAGAGAGAATCTACATCAGGTACATTTATTTTTCCAGTTATTGATATATCTTTGGCTTGTGAAGCCGTTACATCCAACTGGATTTTAGATTCTTCTTGTCCCATTCACATTTGCAATTCGTTGCAGGTGTTGAATGAAAGTAGGAGGCTGAAGCCCGGAGAGATGCAGTTGCGATTCGAGAGTGGAGACTCTTTGGATGCAGTTGCAGTGGGAGTATGCGAGATCTCATTGCCGAATGAGACACTTTGTTAAATGAATGCCATTTTTGTACCATGATGTGGCTAATATTATATCACTTTTTGTATTGGATACAGAAGGCTTTTGTATTAATATTAAGAACAGTTCTTTATATTTATATGATAGAAATAATATTCAGATCCTTAGTTGTCCAAACCAGCATGGTCATTATACATTGCAAACTTCAAAAGATATTTTAAATACTGGAGTTAATAACATAGTTACCTGTAATTAATGATACTGAACTTTGGCATATGCGGCTTGGTCACATAGGCGTTAAACGCCTTACCCAATTGGTTAGGAATGGTTTGATACCAGATCTTACCATTAAATCCTATCTAACTTGTGAATCTTGTATTCAGGGTAAGATGACCAAAGCCCCATTTTCTGGTGTTGGACACCGAGCCACTAACTTACTGGAACTCGTAAATTCTGATGTATGTGGTCCACTAAGTCAGACTGCTCACAGTGGTTATTCGTACTTTGTTACCTTTACCGATGATCTGTCACAGTACGGTTATGTCTATTTGATGCGACATAAATCAGAAACCTTTGAAAAGTTCAAAGAGTTCCGAAATGAAGTAGAAAAACAAACTGGTCAATATATTAAATGTCTTCGATCTGATCGAGGCGGCGAATATATGAGTGGTGAGTTCATGGATTATATGAATGATAATGGGATTCTCACTCAATATACTCCTCCTCCAGGTACTCCACAGCACAATGAAGTGTCTGAGAGGAGAAATCGGACTTTATTAGATATGGTCCGATCAATGTTGAGTTTCACAGATTTGCCCTATTTTTATGGGGCTACTCTCTTTTAACAGCTGCACATCTTTTGAACAAGATTCCTTCAAAAGCTGTTCCTACGACTCTGTATCAGATATGGTTCGGTAGGAGACCAAATCTTAATTATATTAAGGTTTAGGGTTGTCCTGCCTATGTCAGGGTGACTCAGCAAGATAAGCTTTCGCCTCGAGGGCTAAATTTTAGGTTTGTCGGATATCCTTCGAATACGAGGGGATATCTGTTCTATGATACCGAGCATCGAAATATGTTCGTAGCTCGCTTCACAAAATTTCTAGAAGTAGAATTTTTGTCAGAAGGTGGTAATCATAGACAGGTTGAGCTTGATGAAGTCCAACCTGAAAACAACGAACCAACGGAGGAACATGAAGTTCAAGTAGATGAAGGACCTTCAACACACACACTTCGTAGGTCGGAAAAGGTATCTAGACCTCCTGAACGCTTGTATTTGATACAAGAAAAGAGTCTGGATGTTCTCTTAGTTGAAGAGACAGATCCTTTCACCTATAGAGAATCGATGTTGGACATCGACTCCGTGAAATGGCAAAGTGCCATGAAATCCGAGATAGACTCAATGCATGAGAATCAAGTTTGGGACTTGGTTCCGCTTCCCGAAGGAATTGTTCCTATCGGTTGTAAATGGGTTTACAAGAGGAAGCGCGGGCCTGAAGGTAAGGTTGAGACT
>SKCR01053201.1:0-40236 GCA_019454045.1 Zanthoxylum bungeanum | reverse complement strand
CTATCACTCGAGAGAGGGGATTTTGAATAGATCTAGAGAATATGACTTAGGATTTTATAGAGTTCGAGAGAATCTGTAATCCTTTGAAGTCGTTAAAGAGAATCACAAAGCGTAATGAGTTGTTAACTATTGGATTTTTATAGAGATATCGAAGTCTATAGTTGATAATATTTTCACTCGGCACTCGAGAGAGGGAGTGAATATTTTAGGATCTTGACTTATAAATAATATAACTGAACAAAGATTAATTGGCATGACAAATACATGGGAGACAGTTAGGTGAAATCAGGATCCAGAATCTCTATCGTATTAGTTCCTCCTATCTAAATATTTTATATTTTATTTAATTATTAAAAAATCTTTATTATTTGTTGTCTAAATAAAATTAGGATTATCAATTGTAGTACTTAGTGCGAGTAGCTAACGCAATCCCTGTGGGTTCGACACTCTTAACTCATATTTATACTAAAACTTGACACCGTACACTTGCGGTACGATATAAAAATATCACAACAAGTTTTTGGCGCCGTTGCGGGGATTGTTTGTTTAATTCACATTAATACTACTACCAAGTAATCTTAGCTTTAATTTAGATTTTTATTTTTATTTTTTATTTTTATTCTTCTTTTTTTTATCTTAAGTTTATTTTTTTATTTTTATTTTATTTGTTTGTTTTTATTTTTTTATTTTTTTATTTATTTATTATTGATTTATTTTGTTTGTGTTATTTTTTTTTTTTCGTATGAGGAGAGTTGAAAAAGAAGCAATGGCAGATCCTGTTAGTGCACTGATAGCTCAAGTATCGTCCCTCACGACTCATCTAGAATTATTGACAATCAAATGAGCCAACCGTCTATTGAAGCTGTTTCTGCTAATAGAATGTTTTACCCAACAGAGGAGCAGGATTTGAACAAGTACAGTATGTGAACAATCAGAACTTCAACAACTATAGAGGCAGTCTTATGCTTTATTATCATCCGAATTTTTCATATGCTGATATGGAGAACATTTTGCAACCTCCTCATGGCTTCAATTATCCAAAAGCTGAGCAGAAACCTTCCTTAGAAGACCTCATGATCACGTTTGTAGCTACAGCTTCAGAGAGGTTTGAGAAGAATGAGTCAATGCTGGATAACATCGAAACACGAATGGGCAATATAGAGGCAAATATGAAATCTTTAGAAGCACAAATTGGGTTGCTTGCTTCTTCCATGGCCAATCAACATACATGGGATTTTCCGAGTGATACTGAAGTCAACCCCAATGAGCAATGTCAAATCAGAACCTGTAAGAGCGGAAAAGAGTTTAAAGACACCTCTCAGGACTTAGGCAGTAAAGAAAATGAAATGGTATTTCATGAGGAAACAGTAACAGAAGAAGAGAACAAATGTGAATTGATAATGAGAGGTCAATATGAAGAAATCACCTTCAGTGTTTTCAGATCCATGCCGAATTCTCAAGGTGATGCAGACTGTCACAGGATAGATACAGTAGAAAAAGGAGTTGAAACCAGACAGGGTGAATCAGTATTTCAACAGCCTATGAGCATAATGCAGCCATGCATAAAGGAAAATTCTCTGCAGCTAAACTCGAAACCACTCCCAAAGGGCCGTAAAAAGAGGAAAAGAAAGGCCAGTTCTCACTTAGAGATAATTCCTGGAAGATTAAAAAGAAAGCCGAGCCAATTTTGCCGAATGTGCAGTCCAGAATTTCCAATTGAGGGAAATCTACATATATTGGGGGACCATCTATGGATAAATCACCACAGCCTGCCAAGCTATCTTTTTCATGTCATAAGAACCGGTGGATACCAAAGAAGAAACAGATGAGATTACCCGGTTCACTACTTTTAAGCCACCATAACCATTTGGGTGGTTGCGTCTGGCTGAAGACGTTAAACTTAGCGCTAGCGGGGAGGCAACCCTTGCATTTCTTTTATTATTATTTTCTTTACTTTTTATTTTATTTTATTTTATTTTATTTGTGGCAATTTATATATTTGCATGTTATTTATGCAGGTAGTACGAGACACACAACGCCCGCGCAACCAAATTCCAAACCACCAAGAGTCTGATCAACTCCATGCACGGTAGTGTGTTCCTCATTCTTGCTCTTGATATTTATCTTACTGTAGGCACTGCATTTTTACGCATAAGTCCCTATGATGGTCTCATTTTGGAGACACTACCTTTTAAGTCACGGAGGTCACGGAAAACGGACATCGGAAGGGGAATTCAGAATAAACAAGGTTCACTGTTTTCGTTGGTGCTACGTTCGTGTATACGTTCGAACATCAAACAGATGCGGGCGTTCGTGCTGCGTTCGAACGTTGTCGGTAATTCTGGTTTTGCTGCTAGCCTCACATTAAGCCCAATTCGCCCACACCTTGCCCACACGCCCAAGCCACTTAAAACACATATTTAACACATGGTGAAATCAAAACAAATCTAAAAATCACATACCAAATTAAATAAAATACTTACACAATTAAAGAAATTGCATGCTAATTAAAATCAATCAACAAACTAAATACCTATCTAAACCAATCAAATATAATCATACCAAGTTAAAATCAATCAACCAATATATTATTCCCAAACTTAAAATATTGTATGCCTAATCAACATAAACTAAATATAAATATTCAACCTTCCCTATCTAGCCAAGATTTGTCCCCCCTCAATCTTGACTTCCCTTTCCAAGCCAATCAAATCCATTCCTTGTCAAGCCTAACCCTTTGCCTATAAAAAGAACCATTCACCAACCTCTCAAACCTAGCTAGCTCATTCACATAAGAAACACCCAAGCTCATAGACAATTTCTCCTCACTCTCAATAACAAAAAGATCACAAACCAGGAACCCCCATCGCCTTGACCAAACACACATCCCGAACAACCCCTTCACCTTACCAAAAAACACATCCAAAACAGCCCTAAACCGACACAGAACCAGTGAACAAATCATCACCCCAAAACAGTGAGTAAAACCAGTCCCCGAAAATACCCCAAAACATCCCAAAAACAGTAACTAAAATACAGCAGCGAAACAGTAGCAGCGGCAGCGAATCGGAGTCAAAACAACAGCAAAAGACGGAGGACGACAACCCAAAACAGTAAGACAACGAACGAGAGCAGTGAACCAGTGAACCGGAAGAGTTGCGGAGCTTTACCCCTTCCGATCTTCGTGAAACGCGAGTGCGAGAGACGACTTAAAAGGTTAGACCTGAGGGCACTTTTTCATTAGTTTATATTCGTTTCTTTTATTATTGAATTGTATTCACATGAGAGTCGTTTATGAATGCGGTTGGGTATTGGATGAATGGAAGAGTGTTGTCTCTTGTGGTATATAGGATGGAAACCCAGACGTAAATTCCGTAGCCGAATCCGAATGGACGGTAGTGCGGTCTGTACTTGGGACACACAACTCCACGTACCACTTGAGTAAACGGCACCTTCTCTTGTTTTGTGTTGCTTTGGTTTATTTATTCTTGTCATTTAAATTTTAGCATGTTGTTTATTCCCGTATGATACGATCGAGTGGCATGGGCTTAGTAAGTGCGATGAAAGGTTCCCTAATTGGAGGGGTTAAATCCTCACCACGATGCTCTGCCGCACCGATTGATGTGTGTTCGGTTGAATGCGAATGCGAAATACGTTCAATCGGACATACTTAGTTTGATATGATTGTCTTTATTTCGTATGTATGATTCAACCGAGTGCATGGGCCTTAGTAAGTGCAATGTGAGATCCCCTATGGGGAGGGCTAAAGCCCTTTACCACGAGACTTTGCCGCGCCGGTTGATGTGTTCGGTTGGATACAAGATACGTTCAATCGGGCACACTATGTTTAGTATTGTTGCTTTTCATTCTATGTATGCATGATTCAGTCGAGCGCATGGGCTTAGTACGTTGGTCTAAAGGTCCTCTCTTTGAGAGATCAAGAGCCCCAAAAGGCCACCTTTACGGCAGTACTTCGCCGAGCCCCTTTATTTTGTCGTTTATGTATTGCGTCCCATTTCATGCATCAGATCTGTTCCCGTTCGAACGCGTTTATGAACGCAACTCGAACGCGCATGTATTTTGCCTTGTCATGCATCAGGTCTTATTTCTGTTCGAACGCGTTCACGAACGCCATACGAACGTGAGCATTCTGTTTCATTTCCGTTCGAACGCGTTATCAAACGCCATACGAACGCGAACCTTCTGTTTACCGTTCGAACGCGTTTACGAACGCTACACGAACGCACACGCACCTTCTTAGTTTCATAATGTATCAGTCTGGTTCCGTTGGAACGCGTTCTCAGGACGCTACACAACCACGAACGCGACGACCTTCTGTTTACCGTTCGAACGCTTCGAACGCTACACGAACGCGCACACACTGAACTGAGTCTGTCTTATCATATCATGCATAATTGCCTCTGGTTGATCTTCTTTTGTTATATAGCCAACTGTATCATTTGTATTCCTGTATTTATCCATTCTATGTGTTCTTGGGATTGTATCCAAGCATGATTAGGCTGTTAGCAGGTTATTTGGTTAATAGGTTCATGAGATAGTACTCAAGCATGATTAGGTTGTTCTTATTTTTCCACATCATAGGATGAAATTTCATGAGATAGTACTCAAGCATGATAGGTTGTTCTTAGTTTTCCATATCATAGGATTGAAATTGTTCATGAGATAGTACTCAAGCATGATTAGGTTGTGTCTTAGTTTTCCATATCATAGGATTGAAATATGTTCATGAGATTGCCATGTGATGTTGCATGTTGTTGTGATGAACTTGTTGATGTATGTACATGAATCTAGAAGCATGATATTTTTGGAATAAATGTTACTTAAACTTAATTAAATTATTACATAAATCCTTTCATTACAAGTGACATGAGTAAGGGACCATTCCGAACCCCAACGGTTTGAGGTCTTCCCTTGCGAGGGTGAGTGCGGCCTTAAATCTTTGTCCCGGTTCACACCGGGTGATGACTCCATATTATTTAGTATTTCCCAACTAGTGCCGCGAGCCTAGGAACGGCGTCGCCCAGGTAGCTGTGTGTTTCCCACATCTGGCGACTCCACTGGGGATATGAGAATTGGCCCCGAAATATTGTCTTGTAAGAGTGGATTTATGTTTTAATTGACCATGTCTATAGTGGATAAGTGAGGGTTTAATCAAGGGCACTTTGAGGCTAGGTAATGGTTTGGTGTCTGTGTCTTCCTTCACTCCACTACATTCTATAAGGAAAGCTGTGAGGACACCTATATGACCATCTACTCGTAGCCTTTGTGATGAACTAATTTGAGGACTCGTTGTTTATTATCCTAACACCAAGCGATAAGAGCCTAAGAGGCTTGGGTATTTAAGTGAGCCTCGCTCCACCTTCCCTCTGGGGAATCTACAACGGGAAATCCATTTGACAGTCCGTCACACACCATAGCTCATTGGCACGTACCTTAGTGTATAAAAAGGGATACGCCCACTTGGTCGCTTGAACCCTTGAGTGGGGAGACCTAGTTGTGGGTTATCCTTCGCCGGTGAGAGCCTTTGTCCATACTCTTGCAAATCCACCCATAGACCGGTTTGTATGGTTAAAGTAACAATTATTTCCTTGAGAATGTGCTTATGGACCATCCTCGTTTGGATCCATTTGGACCATTTGTCATGGGATATGGACTTGTTGGGCCATTTAAACTGGGACAAGAATGTATTCCATGACTATTGGGCCCAAGGCTTCTGAAATGTTGATGGGCCATTATGTAAAAATTATTATGTTATGTTTGCATTATCGCCCTTCTATGCTTGTGTTTGGGGAACATCATCGTTTGGATCCATTTGGAGCATTTGTCATGGGATATGGACTTGTTGGGCCATTTAAACTGGGACAAGAATGTATTCCATGACTATTGGGCCAAAGGCGTCTAAGTGTTGATGGGCCATACTGTAGAAATTATTACGTTTGCATTATCTTCATTATATGTTTGTGTTTAGGAACATTATCATTTGGATACGGTTGGACTTCTTTCCATGAGATGTGAACTTGTTGGGCCATTTAAACTGGACGAGTTCACTCCTATGACAGTTAGCCCAAAAGCTTCTGAAATGATGATGGGCCGATTTGTGTGAGAATTTTAATGAGTTGATATATTCCTTGTATCATATGCATCTCATGCACCCCACGCATACATACATCATGTTAACCCTTGTGTTCTGAAAGCCATCATAGATACATGTTGGTTAGGGAAGAGGACAGACTTGTCAAAAGACCAAGCAGCCACCAAGAGTACTGGGAGAAGACCTAGCCCAACGGGATAGGAAACCCAATCATGCATGCATGCATACACGTAACGTATTTGCATCCTTTTTGTGTTTGTTCTGTTTTGTAATAACAGGTTTCAAAAAAAAAAAAAAAAAAAAAAAAAAAAGCGTCAAAAGACAAACCAATCAGGAACATCGACAGTACTGTATTAGTCTTGGGGCGAGGCCCATATCAGCAGTATCAGTCTTGGGGCGAGGCCCATATCAGTATCAGTCTGGGGGCGAGGCCCATATCAGCTGTATCAGTCTGGGGGCGAGGCCCATATCAGCTGTATCAGTCTGGGGGCGAGGCCCATATCAATATCAGTTTAGGGCGAAGCCCACATCATTCTGCGGCCAAGGCCCACATCAGCAGAATTTTGGAATGGATCCAGGGAATGAATCCCAGGGCCGAGGCCCACATCAGCAGAATTTTAGAATGAATCCAGGGAATGAATCCCAGGGCCGAGGCCCACATCAGCAGAATTTTGGAATGAATCCAGGGAATGAATCCCAGGGTCAAGGCCCACATCAGCAGAATTTTGGAATGAATCCCAGGGCCGAGGCCCGCATCAGCAGAATTTTGGAATGAATCCGAGGGTCGAGGCCCACATCAGCATCAATCTGGGGGCGAGGCCCATGTCAGTAGCAGTTGGGGCCGAGGCCCACTTCAACATCAGTTTTGGGGATGAGTCCCAGGGTCGAGGCCCACATCAAACACAGTTTGGGAATGAGTCCTAGGGTCGAGGCCCACATTACATCAGATCAGTTCTGCCGAGAATGGCAATCCAAGAATGGAGATATAGTCCGGGAATGGACAGCTTGAGAATGAGCACGCCAGACACTCCGAGAATGGAGATATAGTCCGGGAATGGACAGCTCGAGAATGAGCACGCCGAGAATGGCACTCCGAGAATGGAGATATAGTTCGGGAATGGACAGCTCGAGAATGAGCACGCCGAGAATGGCACTCCGAGAATGGAGATATAGTCCGGGAATGGACAGCTCGAGAATGAGCACGCCGAGAATGGCAATCCGAGAATGGAGATATAGTCCGGGAATGAACAAGCCGAGAATGGCACTCCAAGAATAGAAGCAACAGTCCGGGAATGGACATCTCACAGTAATAGTTCAGGAATGGACATCTCACAGTAACGGTTCGGGAATGAACCACCTTACAGTAACAGTTCAAGAACAAAGCCACACGGTCAGCTCAGATCAAAGAACAAAACTAAAGGGGAAGAAAGCCTCATATCAGTATAGTTTGAGAACAGCTCAAAGGGAAGAAAGCCTCATGTCAGCATAGTTTGAGACACAGCTCAAGGGGAAGAAAGCCTCATGTCAGTATAGTTTGAGAACAAAGCTCAAGGGGAAGAAAGCCTCATGTCAGTATAGTTTGAGAACAAAGCTCAAGGGGAAGAAAGCCTCATATCAGTATAGTTTGAGAACAAAGCTCAAGGGGAAGAAAGCCTCATGTCAGTTCAGTTCGGGAATAAAGCTCGGGAGGAATAAAGCCTCATCTCAACAGTCCGGGAATAAAGCTCAGGAGGATAAAGCCTCATCTCAACACAGTTTGGGAACAAAGCTCGGAGAATAAAGCCTCATCTCAACAGTCCGGGAATAAAGCTCAGGAGGAATAAAGCCTCATCTCAACACAGTTCGGGAACAAAGCTCGGAGGAATAAAGCCTCATCTCAACAGTTCGGGAATAAAGCTCGGGAGGAATAAAGCCTCATCTCAACACAGTTCGGGAACAAAGCTCGGAGGAATAAAGCCTCATCTCAACAGTTCGGGAATAAAGCTCGGGAGGAATAAGCCTCATCTCAACACAGTTCGAGAATGAACAAGCCGGGAACGACAATCCGAGAATAGAGCAGAGTTCAAGAATGAACAAGCCGGGAAGGGCACTCCAAGAATGGAAGCACGGTTCGGGAATGAACCAGGGGTCGCAGCACCTCACCATCCAACTCAACCCGAGGCGGCAGCCGAGCCAGGTAAGTGAAAATGCATTGCATACCTTTGTGTTTGTTTCTGTTTTGTGCTCGCAGGTTCAAAGAAAGGAGAAAGCGGCAGGAATGAGCTAAGCAACGCCAAAGCAATTTCAGTTTCGGGATGAGTCCCAAGGGGCGAGGCCCATATCAGCTTAGGGGCGAGGCCCATATCATGTCATCTCCAGGTATGGAGACACATCATCAGTTCGAGGGCGAGGTCCCTATAGTCAGCGGTGTTGGGTCGAGGTGCCCATGGTCGAGGTGCCCCCGTTGTCCATTGTAGTTCCGGGTCGAGGTGCCCACTACATCATCAGTTCTAGGGCGAGGTCCCTATAGTCAGCGGTGTTGGGTCGAGGTGCCCAGGGTCGAGGTGCCCCCGTTGTCCATTGTAGTTCCGGGTCGAGGTGCCCAGGGTCGAGGTGCCCACTACATCATCAGTTCTAGGGCGAGGTCCCTATAGTCAACGGTGTTGGGTCGAGGTGCCCAGGGTCGAGGTGCCCCCGTTGTCAGTTACAATTATTGGGACGCGTCCCAGGATCGAGGTCCGCTGCAGTACTCAACTCAACACATGGTAAGTCAAGTGGCAGCTGGCGAGCCAGGTAAGTGAAAATGCATTGCATAACTTTGATAGGATTGTCACTGTTACACATTACACAAGTCCCATCAAAGTGGGGGCGACTGTAGGCACTGCATTTTTACGCATAAGTCCCTATGATGAGTCTCATTTTGGAGACACTACCTTTTAAGTCACGGAGGTCACGGAAAACGGACATCGGAAGGGGAATTCAGAATAAACAAGGTTCACTGTTTTCGTTGGTGCTACGTTCGTGTATACGTTCGAACGTCAAACAGATTGCGGGCGTTCGTGCTGCGTTCGAACGGTGTCGGTAATTCTGGTTTTGCTGCTAGCCTCACATTAAGCCCAATTCGCCCAAACCTTGGCCCACACGCCCAAGCCCACTTAAAACACATATTTAACACATGGTGAAATCAAAACAAATCTAAAAATCACATACCAAATTAAATAAAATACTTACACAAATTAAAGAAATTGCATGCCTAATTAAAATCAATCAACAAACTAAATACCTAATCTAAACCAATCAAATATAATCATGCCAAGTTAAAATCAATCAACCAATATATTATTCCCAAACTTAAAATATTGTATGCCTAATCAACATAAACTAAATATTCAACCTTCCCTATCTAGCCAAGATTTGTCCCCCCTCAATCTTTGACTTCCCTTATCCAAGCCAATCAAATCCCTTTCCTTGTCAAGCCTAACCCTTTGCCTATAAAAAGAACCATTCACCAACCTTCTCAACCCTAGCTAGCTCATTCACATAAGAAACACCCAAGCTCATAGACACAATTCCCCCACTCTCAATAACAAAAAAGATCACAAACCAGGAACCCCCATCGCCTTGACTAAAACACATCCCGAACAACCCCTTCACCTTACCGAAAAACACATCCCAAACAGCCCTAAACCGACACAGAACCAGTGAACAAATCACCCCAAAACAGTGAGTAAACCAGTCCCACGAAAATACCCCAAAACATCCCAAAAATAACTAAAATACAGCAGCGAAACAGTAGCAGCGGTAGCGAATCAGAGTCAAAACACAGCAAAAGACGGAGGACGACAACCCAAAACAGTAAGACAACGAACGAGAGCAGTGAACCAGTGAACCAGAAGAGTTGCGGAGCTTTACCCCTTCCGATCTTCGTGAAACGCGAGTGCGAGAGACGACTTAAAAGGTTAGACCTGAGGGCACTTTTTCATTAGTTTATATTCGTTTCTTTTATTATTGAATTGTATTCACATGAGAGTCGTTTATGAATGCGTGTTGTGGGTATTGGATGAATGGAAGAGTGTTGTCTCTTGTGGTATATAGGATGGAAACCCAGACGTAAATTCCGTAGCCGAATCCGAATGGACGGTAGTGCGGTCTGTACTTGGGACACAACTCCACGTACCACTTGAGTAAACGGCACCTTCTCTTGTTTTGTGTTGCTTTGGTTTATTTAATTCTTGTCATTTAAATTCTGCATGTTGTTTATTCCCGTATGATACGATCGAGTGCATGGGCTTAGTAAGTGCGATGAAAGGTTCCCTAATTGGAGGGTTAAAATCCTTCACCACGATGCTCTGCCGCACCGATTGATGTGTGTTCGGTTGAATGCGAATGCGAAATACGTTCAATCGGACATACTTAGTTTGATATGATTGTCTTTATTTTCGTATGTATGATTCAACCGAGTGCATGGGCTTAGTAAGTGCAATGTGAGATCCCCTATGGGGAGGGGCTAAAGCCCTTTACCACGAGACTTTGCCGCGCCGGTTGATGTGTGTTCGGTTGGATACAAGATACGTTCAATCGGGCACACTATGTTTAGTATTGTTGCTTTTCATTCTATGTATGCATGATTCAGTCGAGCGCATGGGCTTAGTACGTTGGTCTAAAGGTCCTCTCTTTGAGAGATCAAGAGCCCCAAAAGGCCACCTTTACGGTAGTACTTCGCCGCGCCCCTTTATTTTGTCGTTTATGTATTGCGTCCCATTTCATGCATCAGATCTGTTCCTGTTCGAACGCGTTTACGAACGCAACTCGAACGCGCATGTATTTTGCCTTGTCATGCATCAGGTCTTATTTCTGTTCGAACGCGTTCACGAACGCCATACGAACGTGAGCATTCTGTTTCATTTCCGTTCGAACGCGTTATCAAACGCCATACGAACGCGACCCTTCTGTTTACCGTTCGAACGCGTTTACGAACGCTACACGAACGCACACGCACCTTCTTAGTTTCATAATGTATCAGGTCTGGTTCCGTTCGAACGCGTTCTCGGACGCTACACGAACGCGAACCTTCTATTTACCGTTCGAACGCGTTTACGAACGCTACAGACAGAACGCGCACACACTGAACTGAGTCTGTCTTATCATATTCATGCATAATTGCCTCTTGGTTGATCTTTCTTGTGTTATATAGCCAACTGTATCATTTGTATTCCTGCATTTATCCATTCTATGTGTTCTTGGGATTGTATCCAAGCATGATTAGGCTGTTAGCATGTTATTTGGTTAATAGGTTCATGAGATAGTACTCAAGCATGATTAGGTTGTTCTTAGTTTTCCATATCATAGGATTGAAATATGTTCATGAGATAGTACTCAAGCATGATTAGGTTGTTCTTAGTTTTCCATATCATAGGATTGAAATATGTTCATGAGATAGTACTCAAGCATGATTAGGTTGTTCTTAGTTTTCCATATCATAGGATTGAAATATGTTCATGAGATTGCCATGTGATGTTGCATGTTGTGATGAACTTGTTGATGTATGTACATGAATCTAGAAGCATGATATTTTTGGAAATAAATGTTACTTAAGCTTAATTAAATTATTACATAAATCCTTTCATTACAAGTGACATGAGTAAGGGACCATTCTGAACCCAACGGTTTGAGGTCTTCCTTGCGAGGGGTGAGTGCGGCCTTAAATCTTGTCCCGGTTCACACCGGGTGGCGACTCCATATTATTTAGTATTTCCCAACTAGTGCCGCGAGCCTAGGAACGGCGTCGCCCAGGTAGCTGTGTGTTCCCACACTTACATTGAGGACAATGCAAATTTTAAGTTTGGGGGTGTGTGCATGTTGTTTACTTGCTATTTAGTTGTTTAAATTTATTGAAAAAAAAAATTTGTTTTAGTCTTTGATAGTAAAGCATAAATCTTGTGATAATATTGTTTGTTTATGAGTGAAATTTTAGAAACGATAAGTGCCTAATTTACTTTTATCTGATGCCTTGAAAGACTGATCTATGTTAGACTCGTAAGCACTTAAAAATAGGTTCTTAGCAGTAAAACTTAAGTAGTTGACAATGTGACTAGTTGAAGAAATTGCATGTCGATGAATGACCGTTTGCTTAGATATCTATCTTGATTTGCTAGTGTTATGAAGTATGGTATAGCTAAAAAAGAAATAGAAAAAATGTCTCTAAAGAAAGAAAATAAACCACCTATAACCGATAAGCGTGAAGCTACCCATGGGCGAGTATTAGGACCACCATGAGGAGAAATGCTACCTTAAAGGGTAGGTGAGTTGAAAAAAAAATGAGTGAAAAAATAAGAAAAGAAAAAGAGACAGGAAAAAAAAAGAAAAATCATACCATACTGAGCACGAAATAAAGCAATTATAGAGCATAATTGAGATATCTAGGTTGGTTTGACCCATCGACTCTAATTTTTAAACGAAATCATTAAGTTGGCTTACTTGGGAATCGAGCTGTGACCGAACCTGTAAACACACACACACCGTGAGTCTAGCCTAGATGATTTACTCAAGAATTTAGATTTGAGTTGCAATTGTGTACTTTGAAGGTTCTCTAATTTCATTTATAAGCTTTCTTTGAGGAAAATTTTATGTGCAACTATCGAGACTATCTTTTGTTATTTTTTTAATTTTTTTTATTTTTGCATGATTGTGTGTGAATGACGTTTGTGGGTGTCGTCGCTGTAAGCCCTCACGAGACTATAACTCGTCCACTAGGGCCACCTAGGGGTTTAAAGGCTTGTTGCATATGCTAAATGCAATCGTGATCCCTACGAAAGTGGCTTAGTTAATTTAGTAATTTTTAATTATTTATTTGAATTTAGTTTTTATTTTATCTTTTGCTCGGGACTAGCAAAACCTTAAGTTTGGGGGTGTTTGATAAGTGTGGTTTATACCCACTTATTACGGTATTTTTAGCTTATTGTTTTGTTATAATTCGAGATATTTAAATGTCTTTTATAATTTATTTCATGTTTTATTTGTAGGAGCATTAATACATGGATCTGGGAACAATTGCACGTGTTTCGGGACCTATTGGAAGAATCAGACTCAAGAAGCAGCAAAAACCAGCATCAGTTGCGCACTGAACTTAAGAAGACTATAACTTTTGATCTAGAAAGAATTATGAGACCCATAATATATCGATTTGCATCTACTCGAGGAGATATATCCAATTATGGGCACCGGAACTGCGCAGCCCAAGGATTAGCGCTGCGGCGCCTAGAATTAAAATGAGAATGACCAAAATTGAAAAGGCAGCCACTATATTTGACCAAAAATGCACACGTGGGGCCATATTTATGAAAGCAATACCAATTTAAGGAAAGAAAGAGAGTGGGGCCGCAGGTTTTAAGCACATGCAAGGTGGGCTGCAACTTTTGACCAAAAGAGAAGAGAGCATCACGTGGACTAATTCAATTAGGCTTCAAATTGTTGGTTACAAACGCAACACAAAGCAGCGCCAATTCAAGAGCCGCGGCGCCTCAAGCAAGCACAATTCCCATACATTTTCCCGACGATTTGGCGCCGTGGCGCCACTCAACTTAAAGAGCCACGGCGCTGCGGGACATGTTCCTGGAAGTGAATTTAGGGTTTCTAATATCCCTAATGATACCCAAAGACTCCCAGCCTCAACTATAAATAGAACAGTTCGTCCAATACTCACGAGGAGGCTAATACAGAGCACAAAACAACGAAATACATATTTTTAGAGATCCAATGAGAGGATTGAAGAGCGACAAGAGGAGACAAAGGCTTTAATATCCGGAGAGGAAGAGATTCAATTCGGGTTTTATCTTCTTATTTCTTTCTTAGAACTCTAATGATTTCCATTAGATTCGTGGCTTGATTATTTATTGTTTTATCTTTTGTCATGAATTTACTCCTTAATTTTGGAGAACGATTGTAATCTATGCTCAAACCTTGTATTTTATTTATCAATTTTGTTATGAAGTTTTATTGATTTATTTATGTTCTTTTGAGTTTAATGCTTCTTGATTGCTGGCCACAATTTGAGATGATGAATGTTTAGAATCTATCACTCGAGAGAGGGGATTTTGAATAGATCTAGAGAATATGACCTAGGATTTTATAGAGTTCGAGAGAATCTGTAATCCTTTGAAGTCGTTAAAAGAGAATCACAAAGCGTAATGAGTTGTTAACTATTGGATTTTTATAGAGATATCGAAGTCTATAGTTGATAATATTTTCACTCGGCACTCGAGAGAGGGAGTGAATATTTTAGGATCTTGACTTATAAATAATATAACTGAACAAAGATTAATTGGCATGACAAATACATAGGAGACAGCTAGGTGAAATCAGGATCCAGAATCTCTATCGTATTAGTTCCTCCTATCTAAATATTTTTATATTTTATTTAATTATTAAAAAATCTTTATTATTTGTTGTCTAAATAAAGTTAGGATTATCAATTGTAGTACTTAGTGCGAGTTAACGCAATCCCTGTGGGTTCGACACTCTTAACTCATATTTATACTAAAACTTGACACCGTACACTTGCGGTACGATATAAAAATATCACAACAACACCCCAACAAATAGGAGTCATACATCTCCTCTCATAAAAAACCTCAAAGAGAGCCATGCCGATACTAGTCTGAAAGCTATTGTTGTAGGCAAACTCAATCAGATGTAAATGCTCGTCCCAACTCTCAGTAAATGTCAATACACACGATCTCAGTAAATCTTCTAACGTCTGAATAGTCTGCTCCGACTGTCTGTAGGTCTGTGGGTTCAATGCAGTGCTAAAAAAAATCTTCGATCCCATAAACTTCTAGAAACTCTGTCAAAAACGAGAAGTAAATCTAGCATCTCTATCTGATACAATCGACAATGGTACACCATGTAACCGAATAATCTGCTCCACATACAATTTTGTTAGTCTCTCTGGTCCCCGTGTAACTCGAATCGGCAGAAAATGGGCAGATTTAGACAATCGATCCAATATCACCCAAATTGCATCATAGCCATTCTGTGTCTTCAGTAGCCCTAATACAAAATCCATTATACTATTTTCCCATGGCCACTGAGGTATAGGTAGAGGCTGGAGTAACCCGACTGGATGTTGATGTTCTGCCTTAACCTGTTGACAAACCAAACACCGAGATACAAACTCTGAAATCTCTCTCTTCATTCCCGGCCATCAATATATATTCTTTAGATTTTGATACATCTTGGTGCTCCCATGATGTATATTATAAGGAGCATTATGGGCCTCATCCAAGATCTCATGCTTAAGCGTTCTCGAAAGTGGTACCACAACTCTATCACCAAAAAGTAATACGTCATATGAACTCAATCTGAAGGTAGTAGTATCACCCATTGCAATCTCTGCCCTCCATTTTCCACACTGATCATCCTCATTTTGTGTTGTTTTGAGTTTATCTAATAGTTTAGGTCGGACCTTCATATGGGCAAAAAGACCTCCACTGTCGGACATCTTGAAAGTCAGGTGTAACACTTCCAACTACTCGAACATCCTCTGTCTGGCTCTTAAAACTGTAATTTACCCACATTCTTCCTACTCAGTGCATCAGCAACAATATTGGCCTTTCCTGAATGATAATTAATAGTACAATCATAATCACTTAGGAACTTCATCCAACATCTCTGCCTCAAATTCAGCTCCTTCTGAGTGGGAAGATATTTCAGACTCTTATGATCCTTATAAATCTCACACTTGGTACCATATAAATAATGCCTCCAAATATTTAGAGCATGAATAATCGCTGCCATCTCTAGATCATGGGTGGGATAATTCGGTTAGGGTTGGTGCTCGGAGTGCCAATCCGGATCATATTTATGTTCAATTCATGAATACGAACATTTCTTTTTTCCATAATATTACTTATTTATGGTAATACTTCTTGCTTTTATATAAATATTCGATCTAATTACGATAAAATTGAAACTAAATATAGGATTTCGTGATATGTATATATTAGACAAAGACCTGATAATATATAATGTAGTGCGCAGTTATAAAGTAGTTTGTAATTGGCATTGAGAAGTGTCACTATTGGAAGTATATTATCAAATAAAGTTCCTGGTCAAGATTTTACTAACACGGGTCGGTTAGTAAAATCCGCTGAGACCAGTATACATTGTATATCGAGACTTGGTCCGATGGTTTATCCCAATAAATCATGAGTCTAGGGAGACTCGTATAGACGTGTTGGTGTTTATATTGGATAAATACTGAACGACTCATCGAAGATTTTCTAATAGATGGTACACCAACGTCAATAGAAATCTTCTCGAGTCAAGTGAGCATAGTGGTCCTTTCACTTGAGATACCACTGTGGATGTATGAGGTATCCTCCATACTTTGATGACAATCATGTCACCGATCTATTTAGATCAAACCTCCGCCTGTTCGTTGGGTGTGGACTGATCCTCAGGATATTTTATGCGTATCAAGATAGGATCCGTCAGTTCTGTGTACAGAGCATATGTATTCAATGTGCAATTAGCAATCTGTTAAATCCATGGGCCCGTGGTACACTGTAGAAGTGAGTTCTAAGTGTTATTAAGAGATTGCTAATAGAATCGTCGACGGGATTATACCTATAGAGATTTGACGTTTTGATAGATCGGAAGAGCATCCTATCTGGCATGAAGCTTCCTCGTTCTTCTCTCTCAAATATGTGACTTCAACTCTTTGTTGTGTGTTTTCTCTTTGTTTTTTCTCCTCCTTTAGGGTTTTGGACGAACTTGGATTTATATAGAGAAGTCCTGGAGTCCTTATGCGCATCAAACACGACTAAATTAAGTTTTTTGGGTCTTCTGAGGCATCGCGGCGCTGGCAAGTGGGTATCGCGGTGCCAAAATTGTGGCCAATTAGTATGGGGGGATCCTGTTGAGGCACCGCGACATCAAGAAGTGGGCGCCGCGGTGCCAGTGCCAATTTTCGGTGTTGTGCGTTCTGCGTCTATGCTATTCCCGCGTGCTTCTGATGCATCCGTAAGGTCCCAAAACATGCTTAATTGCTCAAATCTCCATGTTCCATTACTTCATAATAATAAAACATAAAATAAACTATCATCAGGATCAAATACTTTTTAACAAAGCCGAATTAGAGATGTTCAAAGTACATTTTCATGCACTTATCTGTAATACCGACCCAAATATTTTGTCGAAAAATATACCATCGATATAAATTTTATTTATAATTTTATTTAAATTAATTGTATATTACCGATCGTATTACAATCGGTCAGTATAAATTACCGATGATTGACCAACATGTTCGGTCAATTATATAAAATTAATTTACTGATCAAAATTACGGTCGGTAATACGTCAGTAAAAGCTCGACACCATTTCTTGACTTTCAGCGCCTTATTTACTGACCAAATATCGACGGAATAATCCGTTTATAATATGTCGGTTGGTAAAAAGTCGATATTTGGTCACCAAATTTTTTAATTTTTAATGGGTAGGTAATCGGACGATAATTATCGACCGTAAAAATTTGGTCGGTAATTTTGATCGGTATTTCACCATTTTCTTGTAGGGAAATCGATGAACAATATTACCGTTGTTCAGCAATTTTTTCCCTTAAAATTTCTAGGTCCATCCATAGATCTAAATTGACAAAAATTGTTTGAATCAGAACAAGACTACAAGAAATCATTTATAAATTAAATAAGACAAGCCCAAGGCTAAAATAGTTCAGGAACAAAAATTAAAACCGTCTTAATACTACTTGTTAGAAATTACTTCTGTTATATGCGAGCAATTTCTACCCAGAATCCAACTACTTACCCAGCAGTCAAAGACTCAATCTTTAACAGTAGCAAAAGTTTGAACTTCCTTATTTTAAGATCAAGACTTTGGATTATAAAAATCCAACACCAAGAACAATATACACAAGAATCACACAAGCATTTAACGTGGTTCGACGTAAGCCTAAATCCACGATCAGAATAGTGACCAGAGTTCTCTTATTAATCCTAAGAAATGGAGTTACAGAAAGAAAATTCTCGTATCATAGCTTTTACTACTCTGTTGAAAAAACACTCCCATATCTCTATTTCTTTTTTGTTCAATACAACATAAGCCACCAGCCTTTTATCATAAGTAACAGGCCACGTGACTTGTACATAAAATCAGTTAACATTGTAACTGATTTTGTTGCACTCCCCAAGTGTGTAGAAACAGTTATCAATTGATCATATCCCACAGCTCTTCTATAACAGCTTATGGACATCCCAGTAAAACTTCATCACCTGAGTAACTAATATAGAGACACCCTGCATCAGCGATTGAATCATTCAACTCGCACTATAAATAAAAAACCTCATACATTACAAAACAAATATTATGTGGACCAGACTGATAAGACGAAGTATGTTCTTTGCATACGATGTCAAACTAGGGTTATATAGGCTCACTTAGACTTACTAAGTTCAATGCAATTGGTATCATTATAACAGTGGCTAATATATAGCAAAGTGTTGCCCGGAGGAATTTCTACAACGGTATAATATCTGAGGCCAAATCATGAGTTCTTTATATGTACGCGATCGTCTTCGAGTCTACTTTCCAATGCAACTGACCTCATGTCAATTTGATCTCGAAATCTTCTGAAATATTCAAAAGAGTAAATATCGCTCGGATAACTCCATCAGATTTTGTCCAATTGCTCCGAGATCTTCAAGACTCATTACAACCCAATTGAACTTGTTTTGTTACGGACATTGTCAATAAAAATGGAATTAACTAAAAGCACCTATTTTATGCACCTGAAGTGAGGAGGAAGACAAGGTATTGAAACGCAACAAAGAAACATTTTTTGAACTGTCTATACAAGGATTCAGTGTCCAATATATAAACATTTTTTGAAGAAGTATGCCACAGCTCATGCGGCTGCATTGATAAATTTTGTAGTTAGAAAAATATATAATAAAACTCAATTCACCACAAATCATGGAATGATAAAAAGATAATTTTGTCTCCTCCACTAATTCTTTAGTGTTATGGAAACATAAGTGAGAGTGACGTGATATCACAAACTTATGTAGTTTAAGCATCAATTAATCATCGATTAATCAGGATTCAATCATATATCACTACTTGAGTGATTTGATATTACCGATTTTGATTGCTTAAATTTTATGTCAATTTTCTAGTGATTTTGACTGACTAATTGGCCTGACTTTTGAATTTTCAAGAAACATCTGATTTCAATTTTTAATTTATTTCTCAAATTTTCAATATTATTTTGGGATTTTGATTGATGATTTTATGTAAAAAAAAAAAAAGAAAAAAGAAAAGTGGATTAGTTAGAAATGAAGAAAATTCTGATAATATATTTCGATATAAATGAATTGTTATCAAGATATTGACTCAAATATCCATAATATATTACATTTTCTTAAAAGAAATATTATTTTCTATTTATCTAAAGACTGCCTTATTCATATTGAATTGACTAAAAATTCTTCGATTATTTAGCCTTTTTCATCATAAATGAACTATTTTTAATTATTTTTGGAGGATCTTGAGAGATGAATTTTAACTATTTTTATTCTCAACCAAGCAAAATGTGATATTACCCTTCCCCGATTAATTGATCATATCCCACAGCTCTTCTATAACAGCTTATGGACATCCCAAGTGTGTAGAAACAGTTATCAATTGATCATATCCCACAGCTCTTCTATAACAGCTTATGGACATCCCAGTAAAACTTCATCACCTGAGTAACTAATATAGAGACACCCTGCATCAGCGATTGAATCTTTCAACTCACACTATAAATAAAAAACCTCATACATTACAAAACAAATATTATGTGGACCAGACTGATAAGACGAAGTATGTTCTTTGCATACGATGTCAAACTAGGGTTATATAGGCTCCCTTAGACTTACTAAGTTCAATGCAATTGGTATCATTATAACATTGGCTAATATATAGCAAAGTGTTGCCCGGAGGAATTTCTACAACGGTCTAATATTTGAGGTCAGAATCATTTTCTTTTAAGATCATGTGTCATGTTTTTTACAGAATCAACCAACCATGTATCACAAATTACATAACATAGTATAATTAATCGATTAATCCAACATATTAATTTTAATAATCTTAATTAAAAATTAAATCTATTCTCTAAAAAGTGAAAATTCGCGAGTAGCCTAAGTTCCGACCCTATGCGGAATTACAAACAATAAACAGGACAAGTCCTGATTACTGTAACTATGAAATATTAACAGGCAATAACAATGTCAGCCAACAATCATAAAATCCACAATATCAATTCAAAGCAAAATATAAATTACGGAAAATAAAAAAATCACACAAAATCAACACAATAATTTTGGTGATGAAGTGGAAAAATTGTGCGAGTAAAAAACCACTCCGGTTATATCGGCTACCAGCCCAATCCACTATATAGAGAAAAACTTACAGTGATGGTCAAGACCTATGGTGGCAACTCCACCGACTCAAGTACCTCAATACTGCAAGAACTCAAGGCAACTCCTCAAGCCCGTGACCCACAGTTTTCTTCAAAACCTCTGAAGTCTCCGAATAGATTGTATCACCTCTGACGCCGGAACTCCGACTACCAAACTTCCTCCCAAAGAACTCTAAAGGGTTAGGGAATTTGGGTTAAGTTGTGTTGAAGGTTTAACAAAGATGGAATCACAGCATTAATGAAGAAAACAAGAAGATGAAGAAGTCTTCAATGGTGGATTCAAGAAAGGTTGAAAGCTTTGAGAGATTTTGGCTCAAGGAAAAAATGCTTCAACACTTGGAGAAGGTGGTTCAATGTTTGTTTATACAGGTAGGGCAAAGGAAAAAAGTTTTCTAGTGTTATTTTGGCTTAAAACGTGTTTAAGATAACCTACTTACGCAGGTACGGTCGAACGCACTTCAAACGCAACTCAAACGCAAAGTTTCTGCCTCGAAAACGTTCGAACTCAAGTATGAACGCAGTGGCGGACTGGTTTTCAGGTGCAATTTAAAATGCTTGTAACTTTCTCGTCTCTTAGCCAAATCATGAGTTCTTTATATGTACGTGATCATATTTGAGTCTACTTTCCAATGCAACTGACCTCATGTCCATTTGATCTCTAAATCTTCTGAAATATTCAAAAGAGTAAACATCACTCGGATAACTCCATCAGATTTTGTCCAATTGCTCCGAGATCTTCAAGACTCATTACAACTCAATTGAACTTGTTTTGTTACAGACATTGCAAATAAAAATGGAACTAACAAAAAGTACCTATTTTACGTACCTGAAGTGAGGAGGAAGACAAGGTATTGAAACGCAACAAAGAAACATTTTTTGAACTGTCTATACAAGGATTCAGTGTCCAATATATAAACATTTTTTGAAGAAGTATGCCACAGATCATGCGGCTGCATTGATAAATTTTGTAGTTAGAAAAACATATAATAAAACTCAATTCACCACAAATAATGGAATGATAAAATGATAATTTTGTCTCCTCCACTAATTCTTTAGTGTTATGGAAACATTAGTGACATGATATCACAAACTTATGTAGTTTAAGCATCAATTAATCACCGATTAATCAGGATTCAATCATAAATCACTACTTGAGTGATTTGATATTACCTATTTTGATTGCTTAAAATTTATGTCAATTTTCTAGTGATTTTGACTGACTAATTGGCCGACTTTTGAATTTTCAAGAAATATCTTATTTCAATTTTTAATTTATTTCTCAAATTTTCAATATTATTTTGGGATTTTGATTGATGATTTTATGTAAAAAAATAATAATAAAAAAAAATAAGGTGGATTAGTTAGAAATGAAGAAAAATTCTGATAATATATTTCGATATAAATGAATTGTTATCAAGATATTGACTCTAATATCCATAATATATTACATTTTCTTAAAAGAAATATTATTTTCTATTTATATAAAGACTGCCTTATTCATATTGAATTGACTAAAAATTCTTCGATTATTTAGCCTTTTTCATCATAAATGAACTATTTTTAAATATTTTTGGAGGATCTTGAGAGATGAATTTTAACTATTTTTATTCTCAACCAGGCAAAATGTGATATTATCCTTCCCCGATTAATTTTTTATTAATCCCCAATTATTTTAAATTAAAATTAAATCACGTTAAACTGCCCAATCACCAATTAATAAATAAAGAACATGTGTAATTCAATATATTATTGAGTTGTTGGATGGATGAAGTGATATCTTCGTTGTATTTTTGTTTTTGTTTTTTAATCTCCTTTGCTCATGGAAATCCTAGGCTGCTTATCCTCACAAATTGAAATTAAAACAAAAACAAAAATAAAAGCAAAATACTTAGTTTTACCCTTTTAGAACTAAGTTTTTTTACTTGTACATGTATTTGATAACTTTACAGAGAGAGTATTTTTGGAAGACATGGGGGGTTTTGTTTAGTTTTTTAATATCAGAAATATTTCAATTAGTTGTGAAGCATGAGAAGTTATGCTCATTTTCTTGTTTTGAAAATATACATCATATATACAAATACCAAATTTGAGAGATTAAAAAATCTTTGGGGGATTTTCTGCTCGGCAAGACAAAGTTATTGTGACAGTAAGGATTCATAGTTATTAGTTAATTAACGAATATTGCTGTAAGCTGATATGAAAAAAATTTTATGAAAAAAATTTCTTTCCACCAATTGTGATGCTTAAGATTTGAAAACAGATTCACTGTAATTTGGCTCGAGACTTGAGAGGACCTAATAATGAGAACATCTCTTACCCAATTTATTTTTGGCAGTAAAGCGAGAAAATATATAGGTGGTGTTCTTAGAATGAAAAAGCTATGTGTACAATCAACCGTACAGTCAATTAATTAATTTAGTTTTTGCTTTTTTTTTATATATTTTTTAAATACACATGATTATATAATTAATTGTACAATTTATTGTGCGCATATCATTATTGTTCTTAGAGAGTCGAGATATTTAAGGGGTTGCTAATACAAAATTCGATAGTCAACTGAATGATAATGAAGTTGAAAGATTGTTAATTTTAGGCTTAATTTAAATATGAATTTTGAATGCCAATTTATTTGTGAAGTGCATTTTTAAATTATATATGTTTATAATTCACTTGGATAATTTGTATGGATAATATTAAGATTCCAGTTCCGGAATCGGAAACGGAACTGGAACCTGAATCGGTCAGAATCAGAACCGTGACCGGTTCCAACTTCCGTTACTTCATTGCTTTTACTTTTTTAATGTTTTATTTTTCATATTAATTCAACTTGTTCATATTTTACAATTTCGTTACAACAAGTTCTAATTTAATTTAGAAAAGATTTCAGAATTACCTAATCCATGTGAAAACGATAAATCCGTACTTTCTTTAATATACTATCTCTTGATTTGTACACTTGTGATCACTAAAACTTAGAGTCAATTTAGACACATTAATATTTGGCAACAAAACATATCCTTTCAATTATAACATTCACCTTTAGAGTTAATTCAGAAACATTAACATTTCACTACAAAATTAAAACATACCGTTTCAATTATGTTAAAGATTAAGGTGAATAATCTTTGTATTTCTATCTAAATATAATTACAATGTATCATACTTCTTATAGGCAATACAAGAAAATCAAAATAGTAAAGGAAAATCTAAAAATGTATATAAATAATGGAATAATGTTCCCTTGATGTAGGAGAGTAAATGAAGAAGAGCATCATTGTGAGCAGGGGGGGCAGATATAAACTGGCTAACAACATGAACTGCATAGGCAATATCAGGCTGAATAACTGTAAAATAAACCAAGTTTCCAACATGCTGATAAAAAAGAGTAACATCAGGAAGAGGGGTACCATCGGTGACATCAAGTTTAATTTGACGATCTAGAGTGGTAGAGGTGGTCTTGCTATCAGTCAACCACGTTCGAGCCAGTTTATCAGAAGCGTACTTAGCTTGAGATAGATATTAGCCTGTCTGATCAGGGAGTACCTCAAGACCAAGAATGTAACTAAGATTACCATGGTCTTTTATCTCAAAATATTACTGAAGAGAGGTCTTAAGTTCAGAGATACCATGCAAATCATCCTCTATGATAACTTTTATCCTACTTGAGCGATACATGTGCTTGCGTAAGGTGTGAAAATCGCTATCAATATGCTGGGGGTTGATTCTGTTATAATGAAAAAGTATTCCATAGATCATGCAGATGCATTGATAAATTTTTAGTTAGAAAAACCTATAATAAAACTTAATTCACCACAAGGGCAACTTTTTCTCCACCACTAAAATTCATCTCTCAAGATCTTTCAACCTATTTAAATGAATTGTATCAGGATATTGACTCCAATATCCATAATTTATTATATTTTCTTAAAAGAAATATTATTTTATATTTATATAAAGAAAATCCTTTTTCATATTGAAATGACTAAAAATTCTTAGAATATTTAGCATTTTCCATTAGAAATGAATTATTTCTAGTTATTTTTGAAAGATCTTGAGAGATGAATTTTAATTTTTTTTTATTCTCAACAATACACCCTTCCCTGATTAATTTTTTTTATTAATCCCCAATTATTTCTAATTAAAATAAAATCACGTAAAACTGCCCAATCACCTATTGATAAATATAGGACATAGGCATTCAATGTATCATTGAGTTGTTGAAGATAACGTAATATATTCGTTGTATTTTAAAAAAAAAAATTTGACCTACTTTGTTCATGCAAATCCTAGGCTGCTTATCCTCACATATTTAAATTAGAAGAAAAATAAAAACAAAAACAAAATACTTAGATTTACCCTTTTAGAACTAAATTTTTTACTTGTACAATGTTTGATAATTTTTATGGATTACGACTTCAAATGGAAAATCAACAAAATCGTTACCGGAATTACTTCAAATAGGTAAATGATTTTTTCTTTAGTCAATTACCTCGCCATATTTAAACTCAGAATATTAATAATCCTTCAACAACTAATTATAATTGTAGGAAAAGTGAGAATAACCTCCTCATGTTTACAAAATCCTATGCTGTTATACTGAAACCCCATGCTTTTATAATAAAACCCTCTAACAGTAGGGTTATAGAAAATCATTAAATTCCGAATCTTGATCAAGATCCCATTCTATTTGATCTGAGATTCATGATAATTTTTCATCTCGAATGAAAATTTTGATCTAGATTCAGACTGATATATCATACGGAATAAAAATTCGGGCCAGAACTCGAGACTATTCTTTTTCTCTAATCCCATTTTGGAAGTCTCAAATCCTGATCGAAATATAGGATCTCACACTATTTGGTCCAAAATTCAGGACTATTTTTCATCTCAATTCAAAATATACTATTTCTTCATCTCGAATAGTAATCGGGATAGGACAAGGTGAAACTTGATTGAGAGGAGACGTCCCAATTACCATACCTACCAGATAGCTTTACTGAGAGAGTATTTTTGGAAGACATGAGAGGTTTTGTTTAGTTTTCTAATATCAGAAACATTTCAATTAGTTGTGAAGCATTAGGGGTTATGCTCATTTTCTTGTTTTGAAAATATACATCATATATACAAATACCAAATTTGAGAGATTAAAAAATCTTTGGGGGATTTTCTGCTCGGCAAGACAAAGTTATTGCGACAGTCAGGATTCATAGTTACTAGTTAATTAACGAATATTGCTGTAAGCTGATATGAAAAATATTTTATTGAGTTCAATTTGGTTTGTTTAGTTTTTCTGTTAAACAACTGATTGGATCTTAAAATTGAAAATTCTAACCCAAAATAAGAATATATAATCTTTCAAAATATAATTTGTAAGTGTATAATATAACATATTTCTCTCAAAAACCAGTCACAAAGTATATAAAGATATATCAAGAGATCAACATGGTGCAAAAATGGCCAAACAAATTAAAAGCTAGCGTTCTTCCGGCATTGCGGCTTGACAACTATTGTAGAACGAGTGATGAATTCAGCAAACATGCATGCAATATAGTGTCCACAGTACCTGAAAAAGAAAACGTAAAGTGAAATTAACCAACCACGATTGAGCAGGCAGTCAAAAATATTAATTAAAAAGAGACATGAATGGAGCTCCCTTCACTCAAATACCAAAAAGATAAAAGGCAATCTCGTCTCCCAATTCATGCAAACCCTTAGAACTGCAGAACATAACTGCGCAACCAGGGGTATTCATGAACTGACAGCCGTGTTGAACCATCACCGCCTTTCTGACTTGGAGTTCAGTGAGCTCCTTTCACCATGTTGTGATAAAACACACACAAATAGAGGAGATGTGAGAGAAAATTCTTCTTTTATATCACACAAACAAAAGAATTACAAATCTTCAATACCAAGCTTTACAAAAAAACTCTCAACTCTCTTTACTCTATATTATACAAATTCTGGGATGCTTAATAATGGTCCAGGGGCTCAAATTTATAGAGCCAAAACCGTGTGAACAGTGTCACACGATTTTGGCAAGTTTTTCAACTTTACTTGCCAACTGTGGGAAGCTGCCAACCCTGTCCATCAACTTTCGGTGCTTGATGTGGTTGCCTTCTGCATGCATGCTATGCATGCCTTTGGTGTGAAGAGTTGTCTTCAACAAATCTCCCCCTCGGTGAAGATTTCCCCAAAATCTGAGCCGACCATCAATCATCCAAACCGGATCCTCAAAGGATCCTCCCCTGGCTGCATCTATATGACTGCCTACGTACCCTGAGTTGGGATCAAGCCAATCGTAGTTCTCTGAATCTCCCCACTCTGACTATGTGGAGAGTTTTGTCATCCCGGCTATGGCAGGACAGATTTCAAGCTTCTCCTTCGGTAAAACTTTCGTGAACATATCGGCACCGTTGTCGTCGGTGTGAATTTTCCTGAGTTCTAACAGCCTTGAGCTCAGGACGTCCCGTATCCAGTGATACCTCACATCGATATGTTTTGACCTCGAATGAAATGTGGAATTTTTACCGAGATAGATAGCACTCTGGCTATCGCAGTACAAAATGTACTTCTCCTGCTTGAAACCCAATTCCTGGACGAATGTCTTCATCCACAGCAATTCCTTGCAAGCTTTTGTCATTGCAATGAATTTTGCCTCTGTTGTAGAAAGTGCAACACACCTCTGCAACCTCGACTGCCATGCCACAGCTCCTCCTGAGAGAGTAATCAGATACCCCGAAGTAGATTTTCGGGTATCCACATCTCCTGCCATATCTGAATCGGTGTAGCCCATCAACACTGGTTCACTGCTTCCAAAACATAACCTCATTTTGGAAGTGCCTCGTAGATACCGCATAATCCATTTGATAACATTCCAGTGTTCCCGTCCTGGGTTTGACATAAATCGGCTGACCAATCCAACTGCGTGTGCTAAGTCTGGCCTCGTGCACACCATGGAACCTGTTTCATTTCCTCATTCTCTGTCTCAGTAGAGGGACTCTGTTGTGTACTCAATCTAAAGTGGGTAGCAAGAGGAGTGCTAACCGCTTTAGCCTTGTCCATCTGGAATCGCTGAAGTACCTTCTCGATGTACTCCTCCTATGACAAGTATAATCTTCTGGCTTTCCGATCACGGCCGATCCTGATGCCAAGAATCTGTTTAGCTGGCCCCAAGTCTTCATCTCAAAAGACTTACTCAGTTACTGCTTCAAGTTATCAATCCTCGATTGATTCCTGCCAACTATCAACATATCATCTACATATAACAGTAAGATGATAAATTCATCGTCAGAAAACTTCTGAACGAAAACACAATGGTCTGAAGTGGTCTTCTTGTATCCCTGCTCCCCCATAACTGACTCAAACTTCACGTACCACTGTCTCGGTGCCTGTTTCAAACCATAGAGGCTTTTCCCGAGTCTGCACACATAGTCCTCTTTTCCTCTGACTCTGAAGCATTCTGGTTGCTCCATGTAAATTTCTTCTTCCAGATCTCCGTGAAGAAATGCGGTTTTGACATCCATCTGCTCAACTTCCAGGTCGAGGCTTGCTGCTAAGCTGAGTACCACTTTGATGGATGACATCTTCACAACTGGAGAGAAGATTTCATCGAAGTCAATGTCTTTCCTCTGATTGAATCCCTTGACAGCTAGTCTGGCTTTGTACCGGGTTGTGAAGTGTGCTCATGTTACTTCACCCTGTACACCCATTTGTTCTTCAAAGCCCGTTTGCCTCTTGGCAATTTCACCAACTCAAAAGTGTGATTATCATGCAAAGATTTCATCTCATCTTGCATGGCTTCCTCCCACTTTTCTCTGTCCTCTGTTTCCACTGCCTCCTGATAGCTCTCGGGTTCTCCCCCGTCAGTAAGCAGCACATACTCATGTACAGAGTATTTCGTTGAAGGTCGCCTTTCTATGTCAGACCTTCTCTGTGGAACTGTTGGTGTAGCTTCTGGTACTGGTGGTTGATCATGATCATCATCTCTGGGAGCTTCATCACCTGTACCCTCATGTATGGGAACCTCATCCTCAACTCGTACTGGCACCAGTGTGTGAGGTTCTGGATTCACATCTATGTATTATTGGGGCATTGTCTTCAATTCCTTTCTGATATCTTCTATGGTCTGGTCTTCGACGAATACAACATCTCGGCTCCTAACGATCTTCTTCTCAACAGGATCATACAATTTGAAGCCAAAATCATCATGACCATAGACAATAAAGACACATTGTCGCGTCTTTGCATCAAGCTTGGATCTCTCGTCCTTTGGGATGTGTACAAATGCTTTGCACCCAAAGACATGCAAGTGTTCGTATGACACTTCTTTACCTGTCCAAGCTTGGTTAGGAACATTACCTTTCAGTGCGACCGCTGGGGACATGTTCAAAACATGAACTGCTGTGTTGAGTGCCTCCCCCCAAAATGTCTTTGGCAGCTTGGCTTGTGACAGCAAACTTCTGACCCTTTCGCACAAGGTTCTGTTCATCCTCTCAGCTAGGCCATTCAGCTGAGGTGTCTTCGGAGGTTTCGTTTGATGTCTGATTCCTTGCGTCTTGCAGTACTGATCAAACGGACCTCTGTATTCTCCACCGTTGTCTGTTCTGATGCATTTGAGTTTCTTACCGATTTCTCTCTCCACCAGGGCGTGAAACTCCTTGAACACTCCCAGTACTTGATCTTTTCTCCTCAAGGTGTATGCTCAGATCTTCCTTGAATGATCATCAATGAATGTCACAAAGTAAAGTGACCCACCAAGTGTTCGTGTCTGCATCGGACCGCATACATCTGAATGTATGAGATCTAGTACCTCCGGTTTCCGTTGAGGCGGGGAGCTCTGGAATGACACTTTGTTCTGCTTTCCAGCCATGCAGTGTTCACACTTCCGTAAGTGTGAGTTCTTCAATTCCGGAAGAACATTCTGCATGCGTAGTATCTCCATCCCTGTTTGACTCATGTGACCGAGCTTTTTATGCCATAACTCGGCTACCTCATTACTGTTAACTGTATTTATGCTACTATTTGAAAACTTAGCATGCATCAAATACAGAGTTGAGTCTTTCTTACCTCGTGCCACCACCATTGATCCTTTAGTGAGCTTCCAGCATCCATCACTAAAGGTGCTGCAGAAACCTTCATCATCCAGCTTGCCTGTTGAGATCAGGTTTAACCAGATGTCTGGGATGTGCTTGACTCCCTTCAACACTAGCTTTGTCCCGTTGTCTGTTTCAAGGCAGATGTCTCCAATACCGACGGCTTTGTACTGGCCGCCATTCCCCATCCTTACAGCACCGCAGTCCCCTGGTGTGTAAGATGAAAAAAAGTCTCTGCGAGATGTGGCGTGTATGGAGGCGCCACTATCTATCACCCAACTGGTCTCGTGGCTGGCAAGATTCACAAAATCTTCTTCATATATAATGCAGAAGTCTTTGGAGGTCTTTTTGGTGGTAGTGGCAACTCTTTCTTGGTTAGAGTCATCATCTCTCCTGGACTGCTCGTTCTTCAGTTTGTAGCAATCCCTCTTCATATGGCCTTTCTTCTTACAGTGGAAACATTCAATTTCCTTTGTTCTTGATTTCCCCCGGTTCTTGTCTGATTTACCTGGGCCTCGGCTTTTACTCCTCCCCCTTCTGGTGTTCTTCTCTGTCACTAGAGCTTCTGAGGTTGAGGCTGATGCTGATTCCTGCATTCTCGTCCTCTTTTCTTCCTCGAAGATCTTGGTCTTCGCCATCTCCATTGTGACTTTCCCATATGCGGCTGAATTTATCACCGTAGATCTGAACGTTTCCCAAGATTCTGGTAACGTATTAAGGAGTATTAAGCTATTTACCTCATCATCGAAGTCTATGCCCAATCCAGACAATTCTTTCATGGTTCCGAGGAAATCGTTGATATGGTCCGCCACAGCTGTATCCTCCTGGTATTTCAAACCCATCATCTTCTTGATGTAGTACAGCTTGTTGTTTCCAGTCTTTGCTCGGAAAAGCTCCTCCAGCTTTCCCCATAAGACACGTGCATTTGTTTCTTCACTACATGGTTGACGATACTATCGTCTATCCACTAACGAATAGTACTGCATGTTTTCTGGTGAAGATTAGCCCACTTTCCATCGGTCATTCCTTCTGGTTTCTGCTCCAAAAATATCGATCCATCATAGTCCTTCACATACAGAAGGTCTTTCATCCTTCCTCTCCATGTGAAATAATTGGTACTGGTTAACAAAACCATTTTTCCGTTGCCCCCTTCCATCACAAAAATTCTAAGCAGAATTTCAAAAAACGGACCTTACTGTTGCATCCGGAATGGTCGAAAATGGTGGGAATGACACTTCGTTTGTCAAAATCCGACACAGGGACCAATTTGCAAATTTAAGAAATTACAGGGGTTAAAATGTAATTTCCGAAAGTCCAGGGGCCAAAATGCAATTACGGAAAAGTTCAGGGACTAAGTTGCAATTTCCAAAAAATTCAGGGACTAAATTGAAAATTTCTGAAAGTATAAGGGCTAAATTGTAATTTCCAGAAAGTTCAGGGACCTATCTGAAATTTACCAGGCACCGCTGACGTGGCAGATGACGTGTCTGCTGACTAGTTGCCACGTGGCTGCTGACTGGTCTGATGACGTGGACTGCTGACTAGGCTGCTGACTGTGCATGGTCTGCTGACGTGGCGCTGACTGGACGACACGTGGCGGCTGACGTGGTCGTCTTCTTCCTTGAGCAGCGCGTGGAACGCGTGGCGAGCTTTCTGACCTGCGCTTGCGGCGCGTGACGCCGTTCTGGACCTCCGATCGATCGCCGAAAAATACCACCGTGCTCGTCTCGCCGTGAAAAGTCCGATGGTATGCTCAAAATCGATTTTCGACAACTTTCGTCGGAACCGACTTTCCGAACCGAATCACTATTTCTGAGTTTCGGGATCCCTCCGAGTAACATTAGCTCTGATACCACTTGTTGTGATAAAACACACACAAATAGATGAGATGTGAGAGAAAATTCTTCTTTTATATCACACAAATTTATGTCATTTTTCTAATGGTTTTGAGTGATTAATCGACCGACTTTTGAATTTTCAAAAAAAAAACCGATTTCAAATTTTAGTTTATTTCTCAAATTTTTAATAATGTTTTGATATTTTGATTGATGATTTTATGAAAGAAAAAAGGTGGACTAGTTAGAAATGAAAAATATAGTGATAATATGTTTCGATTTAAATGAATTGTTATCAGGATATTGACTCCAATATCCATAATTTATTATATTTTCTTAAAAGAAATAATATTTTATATTTATATAAAGAAAATCCTTATTCATATTGAATTGACTAAAAATCTTAGAATATTTAGCATTTTCCATTAGAAATGAATTATTTTTAGTATTTTGAAAGATCTTGAGAGATGAATTTTAATTTTATTTATTCTCAACAATACACCCTTCCCTGATTAATTTTTTTTATTAATCCCCAATTATTTCTAATTAAAATAAAATCACGTTAAACTGCCCAATCACCTATTGATAAATATAGGACATAGGTAATTCAATGTATCATTGAGTTGTTGGAGATAACGTAATATATTCGTTGTATTTTAAAAAAAAATTTGTCCTACTTTGTTCATGCAAATCCTAGGCTTCTTATCCTCACATATTTAAATTAGAAGAAAAATAAAAACAAAAACAAAAATAAAAACAAAAACAAAATACTTAGACTTACCCTTTTAGAACTAAGTTTTTTACTTGTACAATGTTTGATAATTTTTATGGATTGCGACTTCAAATGGAAAATCAACAAAATCATTACCGGAATTACTTCTAATAGGTAAATGATTTTTTTTTAGTCAATTACCTCGCCATATTTAAACTCAGAATAGTAATAATCTTTCAACAACTAATTATAATTGTAGGAAAAATGAGAATAACCTCCTAATGTTTACAAAATCCTATGCTGTTATACTGAAACCCATGCTTTTATAATAAAACCCCTCTAACAGTAGGGTTATAGAAAATCATTAAATTCCGAATCTTGATCAAGATCCCATTCTATTTGATCTGAGAGTCATGATAATTTTTCATCTCGAATGAAAATTTTGATCTAGATTCGGACTTATATATCATACGGAATAAAAATTCGGGCCAGAACTCGAGACTATTCTTTTTCTCTAATCCAATTTTGGAAGTCTCAAATCCTGATCGAAATATAGGATCTCACACTATTTGGTCCAAAATTCAGGACTATTTTTCATCTCAATTCAAAATATACGATTTCTTCATCTCGAATAGTAATCAGGATAGGACAAGGTGAAACTTGATTGAGAGGAGACGTCCCAATTACCATACCTACCAGATTGCTTTACTGAGAGAATATTTTTGGAAGACATGAGAGGTTTTGTTAGTTTTCTAATATCAGAAACATTTCAATTAGTTGTGAAGCATTAGGGGTTATGCTCATTTCTTGTTTTGAAAATATACATCATATATACAAATACCAAATTTGAGAGATTAAAAAATCTTTGGGGATTTTCTGCTCGGCAAGACAAAGTTATTGCGACAGTCAGGATTCATAGTTACTAGTTAATTAACGAATATTGTTGTAAGCTGATATGAAAAATATTTTATTGATTTCAATTTGGTTTGTTTAGTTTTTCTGTTAAACAGCTGATTGGATCTTAAAATTGAAAATTCTAACCCAAAATAAGTATATATATTATTTCAAAATATAATTTGTAAGTGTATAATATAACATATTTCTCTCAAAAACCAGTCACAAAGTATATAAAGATATATCAAGAGATCAACATGGTGCAAAAATGGCCAAACAAATTAAAAGCTAGCGTTCTTCCGGCATTGCGGCTTGACAAGTATTGTAGAACGAGTGATGAATTCAGCAAACATGCATGCATGCAATATAGTGTCCACAGTACTTGAAAAAGAAAACGTAAAGTGAAATTAACCAACCACGATTGAGCAGGCAGTCAAAATATTAATTAAAAAGAGACATGAATGAAGCTTCCTTCACTCCAATATCGGCACCGTTGTCGTCGGTGTGAATTTTCCTGAGTTCTAACAGCCTTGAGCTCAGGACGTCCCATATCCAGTGATACCTCACATCGATATGTTTTGACCTCGAATGAAATATGGAATTTTTACCAAGATAGAAAGCACTCTGGCTATCGCAGTACAAAATGTACTTCTCCTGCTTGAAACCCAATTCCTGGACGAATGTCTTCATCCACAGCAATTCCTTGCAAGCTTTTGTCATTGCAATGAATTCTGCCTCTGTTGTAGAAAGTGCAACACACCTCTGCAACCTCGACTGCCATGCCACAGCTCCTCCTGAGAGAGTAATCAGATACCCCGAAGTAGATTTTCGCGTATCCACATCTCCTGCCATATCTGAATCGGTGTAGCCCATCAACACTGGTTCACTGCTTCCAAAACATAACTTCATTTTGGATGTGCCTCGTAGATATCGCATAATCCATTTGATAGCATTCCAGTGTTCCCGTCCTGGGTTTGACATAAATCGGCTGACCAATCCAACTGCGTGTGCTAAGTCTGGCCTCGTGCACACCATGGCATACATAAGACTTCCCACTGCTGAGGTGTATGGAACCTGTTTCATTTCCTCCTTCTCTGTCTCAGTAGAGGGACTCTGTTGTGTACTCAATCTAAAGTGGGTAGCAAGAGGAGTGCTAACCTCTTTAGCCTTGTCCATCTGGAATCGTTGAAGTACCTTCTCGATGTACTCTTCCTGTGACAAGTATAATCTTCTGGCTTTCCGATCACGGCCGATCCTGATGCCAAGAATCTGTTTAGCTGGCCCCAAGTCTTTCATCTCAAAAGACTTACTCAGTTGCTGCTTCAAGTTATCAATCCTCGATTGATTCCTGCCAACTATCAACATATCATCTACATATAACAGTAAGATGATAAAGTCATCGTCAGAAAACTTCTGAACGAAAACACAATGGTCTGAAGTGGTCTTCTTGTATCCCTGCTCCCCCATAACTGACTCAAACTTCACGTACCACTGTCTCGGTGCCTGTTTCAAACCATAGAGGCTTTTCCTGAGTCTACACACATAGTCCTATTTTCCTCTGACTCTGAAGCCTTCTGGTTGCTCCATGTAAATTTCTTCTTCCAGATCTCCGTGAAGAAATGCGGTTTTGACATCCATCTGCTCAACTTCCAGGTCGAGGCTTGCTGTTAAGCTGAGTACCACTCTGATGGATGACATCTTCACAACTGGAGAGAAGATTTCATCGAAGTCAATGCCTTTCCTCTGATTGAATCCCTTGACAACTAGTCTGGCTTTGTACCGGAGTTGTGAAGTGTGCTCATGTTGCTTCACCCTATACACCCATTTGTTCTTCAAAGCCCGTTTGCCACTTAGCAATTTCACAAACTCAAAAGTGTGATTATCATGCAAAGATTTCATCTCATCTTGCATGGCTTCCTCCCACTTTTCTCTGTCCTCTGTTTCCACAGCCTCCGGATAGCTCTCGGGTTCTCCCCCGTCAGTAAGCAGCACATACTCATGTACAGAGTATTTCATTGAAGGTCACATTTCTCTGTCAGACCTTCTCTGTGGAACTGTTGGTGAAGCTTCTGGTACTGGTGGTTGATCATGATCATCATCTCTGGGAGCTTCATCACAGTACCCTCATGTCTGGGAACCTCATATTCAACTCGTACTGGCACCAGTGTGTGAGGTTCTGGATTCACATCTCTGTATTGTTGGGGCATTGTCTTCAATTCCTTTATGATATCTTCTATGGTCTGGTCTTCAACGAATACAACATCTCGGCTCCTGACGATCTTCTTCTCAACAGGATCATACAATTTGTAGCCGAAATCATCATGACCATAGCCAATAAAGACATATTGTCGCGTCTTTACATCAAGCTTGGATCTCTCGTCCTTTGGGATGTGTACAATAGCTTTGCACCCAAAGACATGCAAGTGTTCGTATGACACTTCTTTACCTGTCCAAGCTTGATTAGGAACATTACCTTTCAGTGCGACCGCTGGGGACATGTTCAAAACATGTACTGCTGTGTTGAGTGCCTCCCCCCCAAAATGTCTTCGGCAGCTTGGCTTGTGATAGCAAGCTTCTGACCCTTTCGCACAAGGTTCTGTTCATCCTCTCAGCTAGGCCATTCAGCTGAGGTGTCTTCGGAGGTTTCGTTTGATGTCTGATTCCTTGCGTCTTGCAGTTCTGATCAAACGGACCTCTGTATTCTCCACCGTTGTCTGTTCTGATGCATTTGAGTTTCTTACCGATTTCTCTCTCCACCAGGGCGTGAAACTCCTTGAACACTCCCAGTACTTGATCTTTTCTCCTCAAGGTGTATGCTCAGATCTTCCTTGAATGATCATCAATGAATGTCACAAAGTAAAGTGACCCACCAAGTGTTCGTGTCTGCATCGGACCGCATACATCTGAATGTATGAGATCTAGTACCTCCGGTTTCCGTTGAGGCGGGGAGCTCTGGAATGACACTTGTTCTGCTTTCCAGCCATGCAGTGTGTTCACACTTCCGTAAGTGTGAGTTCTTCAATTCCGGAAGAACATTCTGCCTGCGTAGTATCTCCATCCCTGTTTGACTCATGTGACCGAGCTTTTTATGCCATAACTCGCGCTGCCTCATTACTGTTAACTGTATTTATGCTACTATTTGAAACTTAGCATGCATCAAATACAGAGTTGAGTCTTTCTTACCTCGTGCCACCACCATTGATCCTTTAGTGAGCTTCCAGCATCCGTCACTAAAGGTGTGCGCTGCAGAAACCTTCATCATCCAGCTTGCCTGTTGAGATCAGGTTTAACCGGATGTTTGGGATGTGCTTGACTCCCTTCAACACTAGCATTGTCCCGTTGTCTGTTTCAAGGCAGATGTCTCCAATACCGACGGCTTTGGACTGGCCGCCATTCCCCATCCTTACAGCACCGCAGTCCCCTGGTGTGTAAGATGAAAAGAAGTCTCTGCGAGATGTGGCGTGTATGGAGGCGCCACTATCTATCACCCAACTGGTCTCGTGGCTGGCAAGATTTACAACATCTTCTTCATATATAATGCAGAAGTCTTTGGAGGTCTTTTCGGTGGTAGTGGCAACTCTTTCTTGGTTAGAGTCACCATCTCTCCTGGACTGCTCGTTCTTCAGTTTGTAGCAATCTCTCTTCATATGGCCTTTCTTCTTACAGTGGAAACATTCAATTTCCTTTGTTCTTGATTTCCCCGGTTCTTGTCTGATTTACCTGGGCCTCGGCTTTTACTCTTCCCCCTTCTGGTGTTCTTCTCTGTCACTAGAGCTTCTGAGGTTGAGACTGATGCTGATTCCTGCATTCTCGTCCTCTTTTCTTCCTCGAAGATCCTGGTCTTCGCCATCTCCATAGTGACTTTCCCATATGCGGCTGAATTTATCACCGTAGATCTGAACGTTTCCCAAGATTCTGGTAACGTATTAAGGAGTATTAAGCCATTTACCTCATCACCGAAGTCTATGCCCAATCCAGACAATTCTTTCATGGTTCTGAGGAAATCGTTGATATGGTCCGCCACAGCTGTATCCTCCTGGTATTTCAAACCCATCATCTTCTTGATGTAGTACAGCTTGTTGTTTCCAGTCTTTGCTCGGAAAAGCTCCTCCAGCTTTCCCCATAAGACACATGCATTTGTTTCTTCACTAACATGGTTGACGATACTATCGTCGATCAACTGATGAATAGTACTGCATGTTTTTTGGTGAAGATTAGCCCACTTTCTGTGGGAACACACAGGAATCTGGGGGCGACGCAATGTTGTTCCAGGCTCGGGAGCCTAGTTGGGAGTACGGAGTAGCCAACGGAGGACTAAACCGGAGAATAAAGGAGTCGCCACCCGGTGTGAACGGGACAAAGATTTAAGGCCGCACTCACCCCTCGCAAGGGAAGACCTCAAACCATTGGTTCAGAATGGTCCCTTACTTATGCAACTTGTAATGTAAAGATTTATACAATAATCCAACCAAGCCTATGACATATATTTCCAAGTGTACCACAATCCTAAATTCACATGCTTAAAAATATAGTTTACATCTAACATACATGAAACAAATCTTATTTCCAAATTCACATGCTCAAAGGTAGGCTTTGCAACAACAAGCACATAACGTCATAAGAATTCAATCATTCATGTCAATATAAACACAAACAGTCATGGTAACATTTACATGTAATGTAAAGGAAATCAAAATGACGACAAATAATATTGTAGGCACATTATGTAAAGAAGCATATAAGATATGGTCAAAATAACCGCATGATAAACGAAATCAATACAAATACGCAACTTTAAGAGATGAAGAAAGACACGAATTTAAACATGCCAAAGATGAAAAAATCAAAGATGCAATTTTACATTAAAGATGAACATGCCATAATGTGATGCTAAAGGATCTGTTTACCGTGTGCGTTCGTGCAACGTCGTATACGCGTTCGAACGGTAAATAGAAGGTTCTCGTTCGAGTAGCGTTTGTAAACGCGTTCGAACGGAAATGAAACAGAATGCTCACGTTCGTATGGCGTTTGTGAACGCATTCGAACGGAAATGAAACAGAATACTCACGTTTGTGTGGCATTTGTGAACGCGTTCGAACGGAAATGAAACAGAATACTCACGTTCGTGTGGCGTTTGTGAACGCGTTCGAACAGAAATGAAACAGAATGCTCACGTTCGTATGGCGTTCGTGAACGCGTTCGAACATAAATAAGACCTGATGCATGACAAGGCAAAATACATGCGCGTTCGAGTTGCATTCGTAAACGCGTTCGAACGGGAACAGACCTGATGCATGAAATGGGACGCAATACATAAACAACAAAATAAAGGGGCGCGGCGAAGTACTGCCGTAAATGTGGCCTTTTGGGGCTCTTGATCTCTCAAAGAGAGGACATTTAGACCAACATACTAAGCCCATGCGCGTCACATAAAATCATGCATACAAACATAAAGACAATCATATCAAACTAAGTATGCCCGATTGAGCGTATCTTGCATTCAACCGGACACACATCAACCAGCGCGGCAAAGCATCGTGGTAAAGGGCTTTAAACCCCTCCCCATGGGGATCTTTCATTCCACTTACTAAGCCCATGCGCTTGATTGAACCATGCATAAAAAAAACATAAAGACAATCATATCAAACTAAGCATGCCCCGATTGAACGTATCTTGCATTCAACGGACACACATCAACCGGCGCGGCAAAGCATCGTGGTAAAGGGCTTTAACCCTTCCCCATCGGGGATCTTTCATTCCACTTACTAAGCCCATGCGCTCGATCGGATCATGCAGGAATAAGCAACATACAGAATTCAAGTGACGAGAAAATAAATAAACCAACGCAACACAAAACAAGAGAAGGTGCCGTTACTACAAGTGGTACGTGGAGTTGTATCCCAAGTACAGACCGCACTACCGTCCATTCGGATTCGGCTACGGAATTTACGTCTGGGTTTCCATCCTATATACCACAAGAGACGACACTCTTCCATTTCATTCAAGCCACAACATGCATCCATAAACGACTCTCATGCGAATAGAATTCAATAATAAAAGAAACGAATATAAACTAATGAAAAAGTGCCCTCAGGTCTAACCTTTTAAGTCGTCTCTCGGACTCGCGTTTCACGAAGATTGGATGGGGTAAAGCTCCGCAACTCTTCCGGTTCACTGGTTCACTGTTCTCGTTCGTTGTCTTACTGTTTTGAGTCATCGTTCTCCGTCTTTTGCTGTTGTTTTCGCTGTATTTCTGCTCGCTGTTTCAGCTCACTGTTTCAGGTCTTATTCTTCTATTTTAGTGGACTGTTTTGATGTTCTTGGTGGACTGTTTTGATGTTCTTGGTGGACTATTTTGGGTGCTCTTTTGGTGTTTTTAGGCTACGGTTTTGGTGTGTTTTGGGAGGTATTGGGCTGCTGTTTGGGACTGATTTCAAGGGTTAGGGGCTGCTGTGTGTTGTTCTCGTTAATTTGGTGAAGGAAGGTTGTTTGTGTGTTTGTTTGTGTTTTGTAGTTTGCGTGTGATATGAAGAGTGTCTTGATGTCTTGGGCGTGTATTAGAGAGAGTGGAGAGCTAGGGGAGGCTTTTCTTGTATGAATGAGCTAGGAGATTGGATGTGTCTTGGTTAGGGGTTGTTTATATAGAGAATGGCTAGGGCTACTCCTTGTCTCACAAGGAAGGGATTTGGCATTAAAGGGAGGATTTGATTTGGTGGGGATTTGATTTGGTTTGGATTAGGAAGGTTGAATATTTGATTGGCTTTAATTGGTTAGGATTGATTTTAATTAGGCATATCTTCTCTTTAGTTTTAGTATATAACATATTCAAATATTTAAATTAGGCATGATTTTAGTTTAAGTTGGTAATTGTTTATTTTATGTTTGGTATATGTTTTATTTAATTATTTAATTAATTTAATTATTATCTTATTTAGTTAATGTTTTAATTAATATTTATTTATTTAATTTGGGATGTGTTTTATGGGCTTTGGGGCTAATTGGGCTGGGGTACGAGGCTAGCAGCAAAACCAGAAATACCGACGCCGTTCGAACTCCAATTCGAACGCGGCACGAACGTCCGCAATCTGCCTGACGTTCGAACGAAGTAACGAACGCAGCACCAATGAAGA
>SKCR01053200.1:0-30458 GCA_019454045.1 Zanthoxylum bungeanum | reverse complement strand
AGCTTCGCAGAGGGATTCTGAATCTTGTTGTACAAAGGATGTGATGTCATTCCTCAACTTTCCGGTTATGGCTGGTGGAAAGTACTTTGCAAGAAATTTGGTGGCTAAAGTGTTCCACGTTGTGATGGAACCTGCTGGTAGTGAATTTAGCCAAGCTTTAGCTCTGTCCTTTAAGGAGTATGGAAAAACACGCAATCTCATTGCTTCTTCTGATGCTCTGTTGTAGTTGAAAGTGCCGCAAACTTCCAGGAAGTTACTGATGTGGAAATTAGGATCTTCAGTTGCATTCCCCCCAAATTGAACTGACTGTTGAATCATCTGAATGCATGTTTTGATGTCACACGCATTTGCTGGTAATGGAGGAAGTACAATACATGAAATGAGTCTGTCAACCATCGGAATGGTTCTGTCTCGAATGGGAATTGGTGGTGCAACGTTCAAAGGTTCAGGTTCCATGTTGACTAAAGCTTCTTGGCCTTCTCGCCTTTCCCTTCTCAACTGTCTGATGGTTCTTTCAATTTCTGGGTCAAGCGATCGGAGTTCAAAGCTTCTGGTTCGTCTCATGTAGTTTCTGAGAACCTGAAACACAAGAAAACAAAAACAATAAGTAAAATGAAATTAGATACAAGTAACGGTATCTAAACCCTAAACTAATAGTAAAAGATAAATAAGTCCCCGGCAACGGCGCCAAAAACTTGACCGGCGTAAACACACACGTATAACGCAAGCGCACGTATCGTTCAAGTAGTATAAAAATATCGATCCCACGAGGACTTAATATCTAATCTATTAATTTTATGAGGTCAAATGATTACTAGTATCTAATAGGTTGATTGATTGATTTGAAATGGTGACGATTCTAAATTTAAAAACAAGTAAATAAAATTGTCGAAAATAGGTTTTAAGAAAATTCAATATTGAAAACTATCTAGGGTTGTGATTTCTTCCATATCATTTAAAGATGAAGTGATTATCTTAAAGTTGGGTAATATATTGATTTATTAACCTGGAACACTAAATTATGTGTAAGCCTCTGTCGATGGTCAGACACAAATACCCAGTTTAACCCAATTGAACCATATGTCTATGTCAACCAAATTATCTGGATTCATTAAGTTTAAGTCCCAATTATGGCTACCCCCGCCCGACAGGTATATTCCTATCCTGTAAGGAAATCTATTAAAGGGTTATCTATCCTCAAGGAAGATCGTGGGCTATTGAGTCTAAGGCTGAAACCTAAAATCCATATGTCTAGTTCATTTTAGATTTACCAGATCAATTTTATTAATGGCCAATAATGAAAAAGCATTAAGTTTAAGACTCAATAAATAAATCTTTATATTACCCAAGCTATAATCTAACCCTTATAAAACGGTGATATTGGATTTCATCACAACCCCAGATAACTAATTTAGTTATAACACATAACTAGGGCTAATAACAACTTAAAAGTAAAAGACATAAAGTAAAACTGAAAAGTAAAATAAAATAAAATGCTAAGGTGAAAGGAATTACTTTTACTACTACTAATTTAGATATCTCCCATAAAATAATATATAAACTTGTGATTCTTTTCCAACAGCCATATAGGCGGTAACCTGATTAAGTCAAATTAAGTCCAACCAGCCATAAAGGCGGAACCAAAATTAAATTACCAACCGACCAATCTGGCGGTATCCTTTATTAGTCAGGTTTAAATCAGATTAAAGTGAATTACCAACCGACCAATCTGGCGGTATCCTTTTTAAGTCAATATTTTAAATAGTGAATATATTATTTTTAAGGGAGATTAATCTAAATAGTAACAGTAAAAGAATTACCTTTCACCCTAGCTGGGGGAGTTACCTCCTCATGGTAAATAATAAAAACTGTAAAAAGTAAAAAGTAAAAATTAAATTACTATATAAACAAAACGTAATTAAAATTAATTACAAAACGAAAAACTAAAAAAACTAAAAATTAAAAGAAAGTAGAGAGAGAAACTCTCTCTTTAGAAAGATTATAAGAGAGAGAGTGGTGCACTGAATTCTGAAATCTCGAGCTCAATTTATAGGCCTCGGTAGGCTTCCAGCGTCGCGACGCCAAGGACCTCAGTGTCGCTACGCCAGGTTTGTCGACATGGCACGCTCTGGTTCGCTGGTTTGAAGATTATGGATAAGCTGATAAGGTGACACGTGGCAGAGTGGTTGGGCTTCAATTATTGTGACACGTGGCGGCTTCTGATTGGTCGCTGAGATTCTTATCCGCCACGTGTCAGATAAGGATAGGATATTCAATAATTGATGCTGACATGGCGCTGACGTGGCGGTGAGGTGGCGCCACGCAGGAAAGAGACTGTCGGCACCATAGAATTGTGACACGTGGCACGGCGCATGTTAGCATATCGGCTGTGATGGTGACACGTGTCACGGCGTATTTTAGCAAAGTCAAACTTTTCTCAGATTCTGATTTGTGGACCCGGCGCACGTTAGCACTGTTCGGCGCATTTTAGACGTCGCGACGCGGAAGTCTTGGCGTCGCGACGCGCTTAAGATCAAAATATCCATGTTGACGCATTTTTGTCCGTTTTTGCCCCAAATTGCCTCCAATGCTTTCCAAACTTTATTTATCTGCAAAATAACACCAAATACATCAAAACGTTCACAAAACTCGCGAAACTATACGAAATATTAGGTCAAATGAGTGGGAATAAGTGATATAAATACCACTCATCATGGACCATCCTCATTTGGATGCAATTGGACTATTGTCAGAAATGCGGGCTTGCTGGGCCATTTAAACTGGGGCGAGTTCGTACCTTATGACTATTAGGCCCAAAGCTTCTGAAATATTGATGGGCCATTATGTAGAAATTATTACGTTATGTTTGCATTATCCTTCTTCTATACTTGTGTTTGGGAACATCATCGTTTGGATCCACTTGGACCACTTGTCAGGGGATATGGGCTTGTTGGGCCATTTAAACTGGGACAAGAACGTACTTCATGACGATTGGGCAAAGACGTCTAAGTGTTGATGGGCCACTTTGTGCTTGTGTTCGGAACATTACCATTTGGATTTAGTTTGGCTCCTTGTCATGGGATGTGAACTCGTTGGGCCATTTAAACTGGGATGGGTTTACTCTTATGACAATTAGCCCGAAAGATTCTAAAATGATAACGGGCCGATTTGTTTGAAAATTTTAATTGATTTAGTATGTTGTATATGTCACATGCATCTCATGCACCTCATACATACATATATCATGTTAACACCATCTATGTCTCAAAAAGACATCATAGATACCGTTTGGGTTAGAGAAGGGACAAGACTCACTAAAAGAACAAGTATGAGTGAATCTGATAATGAGGTGTCCCGTATGGAGCAGTTAGAGAACGGTCTCGCCAAGATCACTGAACAGTTGCAGGCTTTGACTATGTTGTGGCTGGCATAACCGGGTCTCGTGCTGGGGGTAGTTCTGGGGATGTAAGACAAGAGGAACCTCCGAACATATTGGGGGATGATACCCCCACTTTTGATGATGATATGGCAGAGTATGCAGCAGGCAGAGTATCTGGGTCTCAGACAGAGTTACAGAAGCTCCGGGATCAGGTTGAGTCAGTTACCCGCAAGATGAGGGGTAATAATGAGGATTTACTGGATTATGACACGCTGACTTTCGAAGAGCAGTTGCCGGCACAGTTCAAGATGCCTGATATGGCTAAGTTTAACGGGAACGGGGATCCAAGGGTACATCTCCGACAGTTTGTATCAGTCATGAGTTCAGTTGGCCTATCTCAGCGCCAAGTGCAGAAGATGTTTGGAATGTCGCTTGAGGGAGCTCCCGTGGTGTGGTACCACAGTTTGGAGAAGAAAGTGAAGGAAGATTGGAGAGAGTTGGCTGATGCTTTCCTGAAGCAGTATGTCACTGACCTAGAGATCGATCTGTCACTCCGCGATCTGGAAAATGTTAAGCAGAAATCGGAGGAGAGTTTTAAGGAGTACGTGGATCGATGGAGGGGTCAGTTGTTGAAAATGCAGACTAGGCCCTCGAGAAGGACCAGATTAAAATGATCATCAAGGGCACCAAGCCCTCCATCTATGGGAAGCTAAGGAGGATGACCTCCATGATTACTGATTTTCGACAGTTGAGGGAAACTGTCATGGATATTGAGGAAGAAGAGGCCGAGAATAGAAAATTCTACGGTTTGAACAGGAGGCCCATTGGGGGAACATCGGGAACAAAGCCCGTTTCTGCTGAGATTGCCGCTATCCGGAACCGGAGATTCTCCAACTTGGGTAGGCCCTTGTCCAAGGTATTGGAGAAGTTGAAGAGACAAGGACTTCTATCACCCCTAGAAGCCAAACCATTACCCAATCCCCCACCACCACATTATAACCTAAGCCTTTACTGTCACTTTCACCAACAAAAGGGCCATGACACCGACAACTGCGCCCGACTCCGCCATGAAATCCAAGACCTAATAAAGTCCAAGAAAATATCTGACCCAGAAACAGAACAGCCTGACACACACAGAAACCCCTTACCCAATTACCGTGCCGTACCACCACCAGCCTATATGATCAATTCTGGCCTCCCAGAAGACCTTGTCCTAAAATCCTTTCACCCTCAAGCCTTTTGCCTTGGAATCTGGGATAGTACTAGTGAAGATGAGACAGAGCAGGGGAAAAGCTTTTGGCTTGATTTCTCTAGCAGTGATGAGGAAGAAGTAAGGGGAATGACGCGTAGCGGTCGTTTTTACAATGATATGGCAGAAAAGGGTAAGGAAGTTTTGACATATGGTAGGGAAGTGGTTGAGACTGCAGAAAATACTGAGAGGGATATAGTGCTGAGGCAATTGAGGAAGACTAGAGCACAAGTGAGTATCTGGGAACTGTTATGTTCATCTCGAGAGCATAGGCAGCCATGGTTGAGGCCTTGAGCAAGATTGTGGTACCGGAAGACGCCAACCCTGCAATGTTTGTTGGGTCAGTTCAGAAAGAAGCTTTGCAGATATCTTTTTCTGAGGATGAACTCCCGGCAGAGGGGAGAAATCATAATAGGCCTCTATTTATCAGGGTCGAAGTGAGGGGCAAGAAAACTTCATGTGTGATGGTGGATGACGGTTCGTCCATCAATGTGTGCCCGTTGAAAATTTTGGCAAGATTGGGTATGAAAGCAACAGACTTGGACCCCTCCAGCATGACTATTTAGGCTTATGACGACAGTAAAAGGGGAGTTGATGGTACTTTTGTGGCTATGGTCAAGGTAGGCCCTATTGAAGATGAAGTCGAGTTTACAGTGCTGGACATCCCAGCCACTTTTGCCTTATTGTTGGGAAGGCCTTGGTTTCCCAACTTGGGGGCGTGCCTTCCACTTTGCATCAGATGATCAAGTTCCCATATGAGGGAGAAGTTGTTACTATCCCGGCTGAGGTAGATAATGCAGTGGCTGCCTTGGAGATACAACCTTTCACAAGGTTTCAGGTGTCAGCTACTTTTGTAGAATGGGTGGATCATAGGGTGGCTAGGATCATGAAAAAAATGAAGTTTGAACCGGGAGATGGTTCAAAATTGCCAGATTTCAGAGGACAGACCACTCGGAAAGGTTTGGGGTACAAATCTGATGAAGAAAAGCCGAAGGTCAAGAAGAATGGCCTGAAACTGATGGAATGTTTTGTGAAAGCTTCAGCATGTCAATGGGAGCCTGAACCTGTGGAAGTTAATGGGATTATGGTACCTGGATTTGAGATCTTCCAGGATTTGTTGGGTGAGAAACCGCTGACTAAAGAAGCTGTGGAAGCAGAGATTTGGGAAGAAGAATTGATGAAGCTGGAGAGCCTGACTCTGGGAGAGGACGAAAAGCCTGAGGGAGACCTGATTGCAGAGGAAGAAGTGTCTATAGATGATGAAGACATTTACCTTCCTGATTTGTTTGAATGTACTTCCGCATTATCCAATAATAAAGACATTTCTTTTGCTTACTTGCCTGAGTCATTTCCATTTACTCTGCACGAATCAAGCATATTTGACATCAGTTCAGCCAGAACTACCGCATTTAACTTGGGTACGCTTGAGAACCCCAAGGAAATTCTGATTGCAAGTGAAGTTACCTCTGAAGAGAGGGAGAAACTAGAAGAAGTGTTGGTCAGATATACCAAAGTGTTTGCTTGGTCCTATGAGGACATGCCTGGGGTAGACAGAAACATTGCCCAACACACAATACCAACTTATCCGAATATGAGGCCAGTAAAACAGAAACTCCGACGGATGAGACCAGAATGGGCTGAGAAAGTCAGAGAGGAAGTTAAGAAACAGATAGATGTGGGATTCCTGGAAGTAGTAAAGTATCCTGAGTGGTTGGCTAATATAGTGCCGGTGCCAAAGAAAGACGGGAAGGTCAGAATGTGTGTAGACTACAGAGATCTCAACAAGGCTTGTCCGAAAGATGATTTCCCTCTGCCGCATATAGATGTTCTGGTTGATAGTGCGGCTTTATCCGCTATGTATTCATTTGTAGATGGGTTTTCAGGTTACAATCAGGTTCTCATGGCTGAGGAAGACAAACATAAGACTGCATTTGTTACTGAGTGGGGTACTTATTGTTACAAGGTAATGCCGTTTGGGCTTAAGAATGCGGGAGCTACTTATCAGCGGATGGCCACTACACTTTTCCACGACTTGATGCACAAAGAGATTGAGGTGTATGTGGATGACATGATGGTGAAATCAGAGACAAGGTTTGGGCATATTGAAGCACTGGAAAGTTTCTTCAGAGAGTTGACAGATACAACCTGCGGCTAACCCCAAGAAATGTGTGTTTGGGGTGACATCAGGGAAATTGCTTGGTCATACAGTGGGAATGGGCGGAATAGAGGTAGACTCTGAAAAGATCAAGGCAATCACAGAAATGCCTGCACCGAAGACAGAAAAAGAAGTCAGAGCATTCTTAGGAAAAATTCAGTACATCAGTTGGTTCATCGCCAAGTTAACGTCAATATGTGAACCTATCTTCAAACTGTTGAGAAAAGATCAGCCAGTGAGATGGAATGAACAGTGTCAGACAGCCTTCGATAGAATCAGAGAGTACTTGGTAAAGCCACCTGTATTGAAACCTCCGAGACCGGGCAGACCTTTGATATTGTATTTGGCTATAGAATCAGAAGCACTGGGGGCTATGATGGTACAGGCAGATGAGACAGGGGTAGAACATGCAGTTTACTATCTGAGTAAGAAGATGCTCCCGTATGAGGCTCGATATCAGGAAGTTGAGAAGATCTGTCTTGCAGTGGTATGGGCTTCCAGAAAATTACGGCATTATTTCCAGTCATACAAGATCCAGGTAGTGGCAAAGGAAAATCCTCTGAAATATCTTCATTCAGTGACTTCACTAGTGGGAAAATTGGGCAGATGGTTGGTATTACTGACAGAGTTTGACATTGAGTATCTCACCTCCAAAGTGATCAAAAGGCGAGCAGTAGTAGAGTTTCTGGCATTGCAACCTGTTGAGGGGGATCAGTTTAAGTTTGAATTTCCAGATGAAGAGATCCAAGCAATAACAGTTCAGAGATGGAAGATGTATTTTGACGGAGCAGTGAATTACAAGGGAGCCGGAATTGGGATCGTGATAGTGACCCCCGAATGAGAGACTTTGCCTTTGGCCAAGAGGTTGACATTCAGAGTGACTAATAACATGGCTGAATATGAAGCATGTGCTTTTGGTTTGACAGCATTAATAGCCTTGAAGGTCGGGAGTGTGGAAGTCTACGAAGATTCTATGTTGGTAGTCCAGCAGATGCGAGGAGAATGGGAATTGAAAGAAGAACGGTTGAAACCTTACCTTTTTTACCTCAGAAAGTTGGCACAGGTTATCCCCGAGTGTAAGTTTCAGCACTTACCGAGAGAAGAGAATCAGATGGCAGATGCATTGGCTACACTTGCAGCAACTTGGGAAAATCCAGAAAAGTTAGTGATGAGACCGTTGATACTGACAACAGCAAGCAAACTCGTTTATGAGATAGAAATAATTCTGGAAGTTGAGGTCGATGACGGTAAACCTTGGTATTATGACATTCAGAGGTATCTGGAACATGGTGAACTCCCGGAAGGGGCAGTCAGAAAAGACAGAATAGCTATCCAAAAGTTAGCTTCCCAGTATGTGACTTTGAAAGGGGAACTGTACAAGAGGCAAGCAAACGGTATTCAGTTGAAATGTTTGAGAAGGGAAGAAGCCCAGCATGTAATGGAAGAAATACACGCCGGGGTATGTGGTCCGCACATGAACGGGTTGAATCTGTCCCGAAAGATAGTGCGCGAAGATGGTAAAGCACTGTCATGATTGTCAAGCACATGGTAATTTTAATCATTTACCGCACACAGAATTACACGGGTTGTCAGAGCCGTGGTCTTTCTCAGCATGGGGGATTGATATGATTGGGGAAATTCGACCGAATGCATCAAATGGGCATCGCTTCATAGTAGTGGCAGTAGATTACTTCTCGAAGTGGGTGGAAGCCGAATTATTCCGTAATGTTACAGCAAAACAGATGGCAAAATTTATAGCTCGGAACCTCATTTGTCGGTATGGTATGCCGCATCATGTAGTGACAGACAACGGAGTTCAGTTTCAATGAGAGACGAAGGCAATGTTACAGAGGTATGGGATAGGCCACCATAAGTGATCACCGTACCGGCCGCAGGCAAATGGGGCAGTTGAGGCAGCCAACAAGACTATAAAGACGATTCTAGCCAAGATGACAGAAAATTGCAGAGATTGGGCCGAGAAATTACCGTATGCTTTGTGGGGGTACAGAACATCAGTAAGAACAGCAACATGGGCCACACCTTACTCTTTGGTCTATGGAATGGAAGTAGTATTGCCAGTAGAAGTGGAAATACAGTCTATGAGGGTATTAGCAGAGGCAGAATTACCGGAACGGGAATGGGCCGCACAGAGGTTTGATCAGTTAGCACTATTGGATGAGAAGAGAACGAAGTCTTTCTACCACATGCAGTTGTATCAGAAGAGACTAGCTCGGGCATTCAACAAGAAAGTGCATCCTACCAAGATCAGAAAGGGTGATTTGGTACTTAAGCAGTCGAGGCCGTCGATTACAGATCCGAGAGGAAAATTCAGACCTAACTGGGAAGGACCTTACATAGTGCAGAAGGTAATGGGAAATGGGGCAGTGAGGTTGTCAGACTTGGAAGGAAACGAGTTCACCGAGCCGATCAACGTGGACAGATTGAAGCAGTACTTTGCCTGAGGGAGAAAGGACCGAGCAGTCGCTAAGGGAATTGGCAGAAGACCTAACCCAACGGAGTAGGAAAATCATTCATGCATACACGTAACATTGCATTCTTTCTGTGTTTGTTTTTGTTTTGTGTTCGCAGGTTCGAAGAAGAAGAAAGCGACAGAAATGAGACAAACAGCGTCAACGCAGTTTCAGTTTTGGCGATGAGTCCCAAGGGGCGACGCCCACATCAGTATCAGTCTGGGGCGAGGCCCACGTCAGCATCAGTTTGGGGCGAGGCCCACGTCAGTATCAGTCTGGGGCGAGGCCCACATTAGTATCAGCTTATGGGCGAGGCCCACTTTTGTCAGCGGTGTTGGGTCGAGGTGCCCCCGTTGTCGGTTGTAGTTCAGGGTCGAGATGTGTGCCCAGGGTCGAGGTGCCCACTACATCATCATATTCAGGGCGAGGTCCCTATTGTGAGCGGTATTGGGTCGAGATGTGTGCCCAGGGTCGAGGTGCCCCCGTTGTCAGGTGCAGTTAGTGGGATGCGTCCCAGGATCGAGGTCCACTGCAGCACCAACTCAGCTCGAGGCAGCAGACGAGCCAGGTAAGTGAAAATGAATTGCATAACTTTGATAGGATTGTTCAAAGTCACACACTGCATAAGTCCTATCAAAGTGGGGGCGACTGTAGGCATTGCATTTTTGCATGTGAAACCCGATGAGGAGTCTTATTGGAGACAACTACCTTTTAAGTTGCGGAAACCGCGGGAAACGGACATCGGAAGGGAAGAGTCAAGAATTGACTCATTGACGGATTAAGTTCACTAGTTTAGCCTCGAGTAACTCGTTTGATTTCTGTTTTAAAAATTATGCTTGGCCCAAAACCCCACATCCAAGCCCATCTCACCCAAGCCCAATCCAAAATAATTAAAACCTTTAAAATATATGTCACAAATTAAATCAAATTAAATTAAGTTAACTAATTTAAAATAAATTAAAATCCAACACAAATTAGTCCAACACCTAACCAAGCCCACACACAACATCAAAACACCTAGCCAAGCCCACCCACCTAACCAGGCCCACACGCCCAAAGCATTAAATATACACCCCAAATTAAATAATTAACTAAATAAAATATTAATCAAATTAATTAAATAAATAAATCAAATATTTACCAAACATAAAATAAGTATATGCCTAATTTAAACTAATCAAATATATTAACTTCCTAATCTAATAAAATATTTACTAATAAAAAAATATTTGACTTCCTAATCAACACCAATCTAATCTTGTAACTTCCTAATTTAAAATATTTTGTCCCCCCTCAATCTTGTATATACATTCTTGAAAAGCCTAAATAGAAACCAGGATCCCTTCCTTATGAGACAAGGACAAACCCTAATCCTTCTCTATATAAACAACACTAAACCAAAGCCATGCTCCTCTCCACTCTCTCTAGTCCACGCCCATACACACACAAGAACTCCTCCCATTCACGTTTTTTTGACACAAAGAGAAGCCTTAGAACTCACGCCAATCACAAGAAAAGAAGCAAAATATTTCTCTTCTTCTCCTTCACTCTTAGCCGAAAATTACAGCCCCTCTAAGCCCCTCAATTGCCGAAATTTAGCCATCAAAAACAGCCCAAAATCACCTTAAAACAGCAGTAAAACACGTCTCAAACAGCAGCCCTTTGCCGAGTTTCAGCCTTTCCAACAGCCCCTAAAATACCCTAAACCAGTGAGTAAAATACTGCACATCCAACCCTTAAAAAATCACAAACAAACCTGCACAAAACTGACCCATAAAACACGCACAAACAGCCCCTAGAACCGAAAAACAAGACCTGAACAGTGAGCAGAAGACGCATCCGAAACAGCAGCAAAACGAAGCCTAGACATCGAGAAAAATAGTGGAACGACGAGTTAAGACGCTAAGCTAGTGAACCGGAAGAGTAAGGAGCTTTTACCCCTTCCGATCTCCGTGGAACGCAGGTCTGAAGACGACTTAAAAGGTTAGACCTGAGGGTATCTTCCACATTCGTTTTCTGTTTTACCTTTATTATTCATTGAGTATTATTTGCATGATTGATATGTGTTAACTCTCGCGGTATATCGGATGGAAACCCGGACATAAATTTCATAGCCGATTCCGAATGGACGGTAGTATGATCTGTACTCGGGATACAACTCCACGTACCGCTTGAGTAAAACGGCACCCTCTTTTGTTTGAGGTTGCTTTGGTTTATTTATTTTTTGTCATTTGAATTCCGCATGTTACTTGTTTATGTATGATGCAATCGAGTGCATTGGCTTAGTAAGTGCGATGAAAGGTCCCCTAATTGGGGGGTTAAAATCCTTTACCACGATGCTTCGCCGCACCAATTGATGTGTGTTCGGTTGAATGCAAGATATGTTCAATCGGGCACACTAAGTTTAATATTATTGTCTTTAATTCTTTGTGTGCATGATGCAATCGAGTGCATGGGCTTAGTAAGTGCGATGAAAGGTCCCCTAATTGGAGGGGTTAAAATCATTTACCACGATGCTTCACCGCACCGATTGATGTGTGTTCGGTTGAATGCAAGATATGTTCAATCGGGCACACTAAGTTTGATATTATCGTCTTGAATTCTTTGTGTGCATGATGAAATCGAGTGCATGGGCTTAGTAAGTGCGATGATGAAAGGTCCCCTAATTGGAGGGGTTTAAATCATTTACCACGATGCTTCGCCGCACCGATTGATGTGTGTTCGGTTGAATGCAAGATATGTTCAATCGGGCATACTAAATTTGATATAGTTATCTTGTCTTTGTACATATTGTAATGAAAGGCGCATGGGCCTATTGTGTTGGATTAAAAGGTTCTCCATTTGGGGGAAGAAAAGCCTAAAAGGCTACCTTTACCACGATATTCGTCGTGTCTTTCATCTATTTGATTGCATCGTCTATTCATGTCTTGGCTCGACCTATTGTCATTGTTGTACCCATAGCCATCTGCCCCTCACAAGCCATGCACGTAAACTACACAAAGCAACCTTTAACTGCCAACAGCCCATAACCCTCACTCAAACGCACCCTTTACACACCTTTCAACAGCCCCTATTTGACGCCAACTGCACACAACCAGCACTGCGCATTCAATCAGACGCATGATCCCTTCCAGTGAACCAAAAACCTGGAAATTAAGCCAAAAATACACCCCTGAAACTGACCGAATAACCGTAAAAAAAAACTGCCCAAAACACAACCAGTAAGAAGAAAAAATCCACCGAACAAAATAAATGAGCCATGCATGAACACGCCCCTTCACCCGCACCTAATCTCCACTCACTGACCTCACCGACTCACATAAGCCATTGCCCCTCCACTCAAGTAAGCAAACTGCCTCACACAAGAAATTAACACACATTGCCCCACTAACGCATCTGCCAACAACAAACTAAAACCTAAACGCCACGATCTCACACAGCCCTCCAGATCACGTCACCAGCCAGCAACCACGCCACAGCCTTCAACTTCTCACACAAAGCCAACTATTCCATTCATGCATGTATTATGAAATCCCATATAGTCATTCTTATCTTTGTACGCATTATAATGAAAAGCATGTTTATTCCATTGGTTGCATCATTTACCTTAGTATTGGTTTAACGTATTACAATTCATATACCTATGTCATGATGACATTTGAGTATTATTTCTTGTGGTATATCGGATGGAAACCCAGACATAAATTCCGTAGCCGATTCCGAATGAACGGTAGTGCGGTCTGTACTTGGGATACAATTCCACGTACCACTTGGAAAAGTGCGCACATGTGCTCGTATTGGTTAGTATGTGTGCTTGTGTGTTTCGTGAACATAATATGTCAATGAAGTTGTATGTTCGTTGCTACTTTGATGTACTTTCAAAGCATGCAATCTTAGATGTGAAATACATGTAAATTAGATGCAAGTTTTATTTTATACATGCGAATTTAGAAGCATGATACTCTTGGAAATAAGTGTTACTTAAGCTTGATTAAATTACTACATAAATCATTTCATTACAAGTGACATAAGTAAGAGACCATTCCGAACCCAACGGTTGAGGTCTTCCCTTGCGATGGGGTTAGTGCGGCCTTAAATCTCATTTTCCCAGTTCACACCGGGTGGCGACTCCATTACTCTCCGGTTTAGTCCCCCGTGGCTACTCCGTACTCCCAACCGGGCCGCGAGCCCGAGACAGCATGCGTCGCCCAGTTTCCTGTGTTCCACACACCCTTTAGAAGATGACAGCCGAGCTCGGTTCAGTTATAAAATCAGTATTCTGCTTTGTTCCCGTGGATGTAGGTTGGATCCATTCTGTCGAACCACGTAAATCCTCTGTCATTTTTTGTGTTGTTCTTGTTGTTCTGCAAAATTTGCACTTAGCTCCCATAACCAAACAAATTCAAGGTTGAAGGAGGATTGTCCTGGGAGAGTCATCCAGAAACTGTCACTGGTACGAAAATCACCCGTCAACAATTATATCTTTACCATTTTTACTTTTTACTATAAAATCTTACATTTTATTATATTATATTTAAAAAAAAACTATATTTGACTACTATATATTACCAAAACAAAAAACGACACTAACCATATTTACTTCTTTACCCTTGTAGATAATTTCTAGAATATTTTTTGCAAATTGCAGCCAATCTACAAGAGAAAAAAACATCGTGGGACACATTAATTTGAGACTGTTGCAAAAATCTTTTTGTTTTTTTGTCTTTTGTTTTTGTTTTTGTTTTTATATATATGTGAGTGGGGAAACAAACAAAGATAAACACATCAAATTTTGTCGAGCCGAAAAATACAATCACAAGTGCAAACGATTGGACAAATAAATAGGACACATTTTATTTTATTTATTTATAATCAACTACTATTCTATTTGGATCACACAAAATTAAATTACATGGAAGATATTATTTCACCGTCCATGCATCAATGCCTTTCATCAAATATTTGTTTCTGTTACCTTATTATAAAACATTTTAAATGATTTTCCCATTGTTTTAAAATGGTTTTTTTTGTTTTGTTCTTGTACTAATAGCCTTCAATATAAATGAAATAAATAGTACCCAAATGATAATAAACCCATTCAACACTGTAGATCCCTTTTTTTTCCCTGAATATTCATAATCTACCATTGTCTAGGGTCGATTATGAGATTTGAGTATTAAATTATGTCAAAATTATTAATCAACAACAATATATGAATTAATATACATCCCTAATACATAATTTTCTCCTAAATCAGTTTTTCTTATAAGTAAACTACCTATTCCCAAGAGTTAACTTGTTATGGGGGTTTACTGAACCTCGAGTGAGCCTACATTATTGGTATCATCCATAGATAAGCCTTACCTAGCAATTCGTAGTTAGATTCATCCCTATTTTTTAGACTCGCACATTAAAGAGTCTCGAACTCAAGATCTCACTCTTAGAGTAAAAGCTTAAGATCAATAGAACTAGGCTCTTTCTGACAACACTGTATATCTTTTTGATAGAGGTAATAAACATATTTATTAATTAATTTATTTTGAGTTTTCTTTTTAAGAAATTTCCTTTTTTTTTTTTTTTTTTCAATTAAATTTCATTTGCATGGGGTCAAATAAACTGCATTAGATTGGCCCCGCCATAATGCAATGGGCATGTTTTTGCCAATTCTTTGTGTGGGCCTTTAGAATCATCCGGAGCGACTTTGGATTTTGAAACACGTCGGGCTTAAACATTCCGACGGATATTGGACAAATTTGCCCTTTTGTAAATCATTTTCACTTGAAGTTTAAACAACAATTTTTATTGGGAAAATGACACCCAACTAAATGTGATAGAAAAGTCCGAGTTCGGTTCGGGCTGAAGATAGTTTTTTAGGTCCGAGCTAGAGTAAAAAAATCCAAGCCCTGTTTTATTAATAAAACATATATTTTAATTGTAAAAATTAATTTATAATTTTAAATATATACATTTAAGACTCAATCTAAAAAAAACTAAAAAATTGAAATGCTTAAGTTTTTTTTTAAGTATTAAAAAAGTTTAAATTTTTTTTCAAAATTAAATATATAATTCATTTTTGAAAAAGCACGGTCTTGTCCGAACCCAGCCCAAGCTAACAATATCCAGGCCTAGCCGGACTTGGCAAAGCCCGATTCCGGCCTGCCTGTTGTCACTCCTACACCCAACTACCCTTAGATGGACATAATATTAATTTAGTCTCTATAATTTTGAAAATACAAACTTTAGTTCTTGTTATTAAATATTTTTCATAAATTTTGAGTTATTTTTTCCCAATTAGTGTTAAATGACATGAATACGCTAAAAACCCTGCAAAATTAGTAAATTTTTTTTTTCAAAATTAGATAAGAATTGATCCAATTAACCAAAAAAAAAATTAATGGTAGAAACTAAAGTTTGTCTCTTTTAAAATTGTAGGGACTAAAACTTGTATTTCTAAAACAGCAGAGACTACAGTCTCGTTATAAAAATTTATATGATAGTTAGGTGTCATTTTCTTATTTTTATTTTATTCAAAGGTAAATGACACTTGTACCCGAACGTTTAGGGAAAGGAATATAATATAAAATCATTTTAAAAAAAATATATAGATCCAATTTGTTAATAAATTTTAATATTTTGATGGGAAAAAAATTAATTATTATATTTATTCCCCAACGTTTAGGGAAAGGAATATAAAATCTCATTTTAAAAAAAATATATAGATCCAATTTGTTAATACATTTAATATTTTGATGGGAAAAAAATTAATTATTATATTTATTATGCTTTCTCACATGTAATATTTATGTAAATGAGTAATAGTAATAATTTAATTATTAAAAAAAATTAATAATATATTAAGAAATGAGATTATATATATATATTTTAACATATTAGGATTTTTATATCTATTTTCTAAAATGTTAAGATCCAACAATCATTTTCCTAATTTAAATAAAATTGGACAATAAAAAATAAATTGTATTGAATTGAATAGAAAATGCACATGTGACTTGCATGGTGGCTGCTACGTTAAATTGTACTTCTCAAATAAAGGACGGTGGAATTAGAGATTACAATATGGGTCACCACAAGGATTTAAGAAAATATAAATATTATTTATTTAATAAATATGATAAAATTATGATTAATAAATGTGTAAACACGATACGATATTTCGAAACGATTAATAAATGTGTCAAATTTGTATTTGACACAATAAGATACGATCACATAATTAGTTATACGATTGCACAATTAACACAATACATTATTAATAAACAGGTTGTAAATGAATAATCGTGTATAAATATTAATTGTGTCACAAACAGATAAATGGATAATCATGTCATTGACATGTCATACCTTAAACTGATAATCATTTTATGTTGACACGATTATATAAATATTATTCTTGTCATAAACGGATAAACTTATTTAGGCAGCGCAGTACAAATATGACATAATTAATAAACATCTTAACATGACACAATACGATTATTAATCATCCCTTTTTTTTTTTTGAAATCGTTGGAAACCACCCATTCTGGGCCGCGGCGCAGGTAAAACCCCCGGCTGCCCTAGACTCTTACAAGAAGTTGCACCCCCTTGATTCAAACCCAGAACCTCAAGGTGAGATTTTGGACCCTTCACCACCAAGCCACACCCATCGGGAATCATCCCATATTAACAATTCTACAAATATATACAAGAAATACTGTTGTTACTACAATTAACTAAACATCTCAAAATATTTTCAGAAATGCTAAATTTGTCAACAATAAATGTAGACATGATCTTTCGTAAATAAATTTAAACGTGTTATAAAAAAGAGGACAAAATTTGACAACCTTGATGCCCTTGAAAGAAAATATCTAACTTGGCACAAAAAATTAGGGATGCGAAGATTAAAACAGTGATAGGCCGGGGAGTTCGGTGTGATTATGATTTAATATGGATATTTTTGATAATGATTTTCACTTCGAGAAAGTTCGAATACCGAGAAATGATAGAAAGAGATTTTGCATTTGGTCAGAGGAGAATGATGAGGGCCCAAGAGATTGAGGTTAGACAGAGGACCCGGGCCCATTGTACGGAGGAATTTTCCCGATGGAAGAACCTGCTATTGATGAAGCAAGTAGGTATCTCGACCCGAGCTGAAGAAGAAATGCCAATTTTGACAGCAATTAAATATTTGTGGAAGCCGACTCGGGATGGTTCATGCTTATCGACCCGACTGGTTGAAGAATGGATGACTGACTGAGCACCATTTGCTTCGACATGCCGACCTGAGGAACGATGTTGAGATCACAAGATTTTGTACTTGCATATGTCATATGGCATATTGGAAGTTTGAGTTTCTAGAAGGCTGATGTGACATGAGTAAGTCAATTGCTCTCATTAGGCAGAGACTCTGCCAAACGGAACAATATTGGAGTAGTGAACTGTAGGCTGTCACGTCAATAGAGGCGTGTAGCAGTGGCCAAAAGTTGGAATGATGATTTTTGCTGACATGGGTAGTTGAGTTAGATGCCAGAGCGACTATTTGCTGAGTGGTTGGGAAAAATGAACATGATGCAATGATGACAGGGTGCAATGAACTGACATATAGGTTGGAGGAACAGTTGATTTGAAAGCCTGGGAATTCCAAAGGTTATATAAATACATATATATATCATATTTAATGAATTTGAGGAATTTACAACAATCCCCACAATTCTTCAAATATTCATTCAGGCACGTGAGAGAGATATCGTGAGCTAAAGCTGCATCGAATAGGTAGCTTTCGCCTTGAACCTTTCCTAGTGAGTGACAATCAGATTTACTTGGCAAACCAGTGACCCATAGTCTTGAACTGTTCTGCCGTTGGTGTAAACCAAGACAATTGCCAACACACAGCTTTAATTCGACCATTTACCCGTTCTACGGTCATGTTCATTTTGGCCCTGAACAACGGTCTTGGATTCATCAAGCACTTTAGGGTAACCCGCTTTAAAGGTTCCCATGGAAGCGGCCTCACTTCTTACTTGAAATAAGTGATCTACTATGAAGAGGTAATCTGTCTTTACCCCAATTAGGACTCATCTCCTAATATAGTGATCATTAAAAGCCTTAGCTTATCCTAACAATGACAGACAGCACTCAGCGTCATTATCGGAATGGGAAAGAGTACGAAACTCTTCAGTGCTCGTTTTGAATTGCACAAAGTTTCTGTTGTCCCTTTTGAACCTAGATCTTGGGATCTCCAGTCAGCTAGGTTGGGTTTCCACAATGACAATTCTTAGATTATAGGCTTCAAGCCCATTCCCCTCGATGACTTCTCAACTTGCTCTCGAGGTAAACCTTTAGTTAGTGGATCCGCTAGGTTTTCCTTCGACCTGACATAATCGATCGTTATTATGCCACTTGAGAGCAGTTGACGTATGGTATTATGTCTCCGACGTATGTGTCGAGACTTACCATTATACATTGTATTTTGGGCTCTCCCAATAGCCAATTGGCTTTCACAATGTATGCTATCATTGGCACCAGTTTGGCCCAACTAGGAATATCCTCCAGGAAGTTTCTAAGCCATTCTGCTTCTTCCGCTGTTTTGTCTAATGCTATGAACTCAGATTCCATAGTAGACTTGGCAACACATGTTTGCCTCGAGGATTTCCATGACACGGCTGCATTACTAAGTGTGAAACAAATCCAACCGTAGATTTGGAATCCACTGTATCAGATATCCAGTCAGCATCGCTGTATCCCTCTAGAACAGCAGGATATCTATATCTCGTAATGTAGCCCATGTTTTGAAGTTTCTCTCAGATACCTCAAAAAACTCTTACTATGGCTTTCCAGTGGTTGTGTCCTGGATTGCTCGTATATCTGCTAAGCCGATTCACAGCTTGAGCGATATCAGGTCGTGTGCAATTCGTGAGATACATCAGACTTCCGATGATTCTCGAATACTCTAATTGCGATATGCTTAACCAGTATTCTTTGATAGAGGAAGAGTTAAGTTAGCTACTCCCAAATCTTTCATATCAAATTTACTGGATAACATTTTCTTGGTAGACTGAATCAACTCATGATTATTACCAATTATCAGCATATCGTCTACATAGAGACATACAATGACATATCATTCTTGAGTTGATACACTTATCACACTCATTGGTTTTAAACCCACTTGACAACATCTCTTTGTCAATGTTCTCATGTCATTGTCTAGGTGCTTGTTTTAATCCGTACAATGATTTTACAAGTTTGCACACCTTCTGTTCTTATCCAGGAACATTAAACCCTTCTGGTTGTTCATGATGTAAGTCTCTTCATCCAATTCACCATTCAAGAATGACGTCTTTACATCCTTTTGATGTATTTCAAGACCAAATATAGGTGCTATAGCTATAAGCATTCTACTAATGTGATACGAATCACTGGTGGATAGATGTCAAAGTAAACAAGACATTCTTTCTGTCTATAATCTTTTATGACAAACCTCGCCTTGTACTTATCTATTGATCTATCCATTTTCATCTTTCCATTTGTAGCCCAGTGGCTTACAACCTGAAGAATATCAACCAACTCTCAAGTATGGTTCTGTAGGATTGAATCAATCTCACTGTAGTCGCCTCTTTCCACAGAGGTGCCTCCAGAGAAGACATTGCTTCTTTATAGCTTTGAGGCTCATTTCTAACAAATATGTCAGAAAAACGGATCTGACTCTTGGTCAACCTGATCAATGTCCTTGACAGTATCAACAAATCTTTTTGAGAGACTCTCTTCTTTGTCTTTCCTTACAAGGAAATATCTCTTCAAAAATATTGCATTCCTTGACTCAATCATCACATTTGGATTGATGTCAGGAATCTCATACTTGTGTGCAAGAATCGATATGCATTACTGTTGCAAGTATATCTGATGAATATACGGTCAACAGTTTTGGGTCCTATTCCACCTTCTTAGGTTTAGGAACCATCACCTTGCCAATTGACAAGACACCCCCACATTTTCAGATATTTGTAGGAAGGTACATAACATTTCCACAACTCATATGGTGTCTTGTCCAATCTTCTGTGAGGAAGCTTGTTTAGAATGTAGTTCGCGGAAAGCATGGCTTTCCCCCACAAGTTCTGAGGTAAACCAGAACTAGTCAACATGACATTCATTTTTTCCTTCAACGTTCGGTCTTTGCACTCAGCAATCCCATTGAGGAGAATAAAGAGCAGTGGTTTCGTGAATAATTCCGAGCACATAACAATATTCACCGAATGATAAAACATATTCACCACCACTATCACTTCTGATTCTTTTGATTTACTTGCCAAGTTGATTTGCAACTTCGTTCTCAGTGTATAAAGCTCTCAATAGCTTCAGCTTTGCTCCTCAGCAAATACACTTAACAAAATCTTGTGCTTTCATCGATAAAAGTGACAAAGTACTTTTTACCGCCTCTTATTTGCACAATATTCATGTCACACACGTCATGTGTGTACAAGTTCCAAGGGTTCAGAACTTCGTTCTATGATGTTCTATGTATTTTTGCTTCAACACATGCCTCACACTCATGTTGGCTATCAATGCAAATTTAGGTATAAGGTTCATGTTAATTAATGTACGCATTGTATCATAATTAACATGTCCTAACCTCTCATGCCATACATTTTGTGACTCAATAATATAAGCAGAAGTTTCAGCTTTATTAATAGCACAATTGACAGTCATTGAAAAGACCCTCAGCGAGGTATCATTTTCCTACATAGACATCATTTTTGTCAATACAATCTTGTCAGAAAAAAACACAAACCCGAGACCGAGTTCTTCCGAATATCTGGAAAATGCAAACATTCTTATATGTAAGCGTTTCGGTTTCGGATTTCATTTTCAGAACTACTGTGCCTTGTCCAACCACTCTAGAGGTAGACGAGTTTCCCATTGTCAGATGATCGCCGCCATCGACCTTTCTGATACGAGGAAAACATCTTGCTATCAGCACAGATATGACGAGTAGCCCTAGTGTCTACCCATCATTCTCTCGGATTCCCAACCAAGTTGGCTTCAGTTACCACTGCTGAGAGATTCATTTCTGAAATCTCATCAGTTAACTGCTCATCTTCAGCGACATAGGCCTCATTTTTCCTGCCATTGTCCTGAGATATCTTGTTTCTGCAGTCCTTTGTCATATGACCGCTCTTTTCACAGTTGTAGCACTTCCCATTGAACTTCTTGTTCGCTTGGGAAGAATCAGCTTCACTGTTCTTTCTTTTCTTGCTACCCTTTACATCCTCAAAGATGTTGGCCTTAGACTCCATAGTCTTGTAGCTGGCCTTCTCGGACATCATGTTGTCCTGTTCGATTCTCAATCGAACTCCAAGGTCTTCAAGGCTCATCTGCTTCTTTCTGTGTTGCAGATAGCTCCTGAAGTCCTTCCATGATGGAGGCAACTTTTCAATTATGGTGGAAACTTGAAACGTCTCACAGAGTTTCATTCCTTCATCAGTATTTCATGAATGATCTATTGTTGTTCACCCAACTGAGACATCACTGTCCTTGAAACTACCATCTTGTAGTCCAGGAACCTACCCACGACAAATTTCTTTTGTCCGGCATCTTCGGTTTTGTACTTCTTCTCGAGAGATTCCCAGAGAACCTTCGCAGAAGTCATGCCTTGGTACACATTGTACAGGGTATTGTCAAGACCACCCAAAAGGTAGTTCTTGCATAAGAAGTCTCCAGACATCCAAGTCTGTTCTCGCTCTTCCTTGGCCAATTCGGATTCACCCTCCACAGGACCCGGAGGATCTTTGATGAATTTTGCCAACTGGAGAGTTGTTAGGTAGAACAACATTTTGCTCTGCCATTGTTTGAAATTTGCCCCACCAATTTCTCCGGTTTTTCTCTGTGAGAGACCGGTACCGTGATATTTCCGCTAGCCATATGTAACTGGAAAATCAACAGGGTTCAATTAGTCTACGAAAGACAAATTGCACAACGATCAACGAATGACCTTGTTCAAAGTGATATATAAAAATGTAGATATATATGTCAATCAAGATTGGATGGAATTACTTGTGTATTATTACACTTTAAATTCTCAACCAATTATGCAACAACCAATCAATTTCAACTTTATCACTATGTGTATGCTTGTGATAATTGAACAACTTAATAATAACTTAAATCTATACTACCAAGATTAATGTGTTTACAGTATATGACTAACCAAGTTAATATTAATTAAAGTTTGCAGTTTATGATACTTACAGGACAAAGTCGTTAGTGTCACGTTCGTATCTACGCTCGAACGAGACTGTCCAGTGTGTGTGCATTCGTGTTGCGTTTTATAACGCGTTCGAACGAAGTGTTTCCAGAGAGTTCACGTTCGAGTAGCATTTGATAACGCGTTCGAACGGTATGATTCCAGAGAGTTCACGTTCGTATAGCGTTCGTGACCGCGTTCGAACGGAATGATTCCAGAGAGTTTGCGTTCGAGTTGCGTTTATGACGCGTTCGAACGTTCTTAGGCAGAAGGCTTGCGTTCGAGTTGCGTTTGAAGACGCGTTCGAACGTTCTTACAATTTTTCAAATTTTAGCCTTCGCGTGCGTCGAGCGTTCGAACGCCCTACGGGTTTTTCATGCACAGTTCGTATTTTTCAGAAAATATACAAACCCTAACATTCAAATTACTATATAATAACACTAGAGCAATAAGTTCTTAAGATTGTGGGAAAAATAATGTCATTAAACAGTAATATAAACATGCACTTCAGTCAGATCAAACATCCAATAGTAGATCTAGATGCAATATAACCCTAAAACAGTAAGAACCAGAAAAACCTGATTCAATCGTCCAAGTCGAGAAAAACTCTGTCCTTAAGAACTTATTGGCCCCGTCACAGGTGCTCTACGGATTCGAATTGCCAATGTTCTCCCAGGATAACTTGGATTCTACTTGTTCAAGGTGCACTCCTTCACAAGTGTTTGAACTAGGATAAAATGGTGGATCTCTCTCTCAAAACAAAGAAAACAACATTGCCTTTTTTCTTATTCACTGAAAATAGTTGTATATTTTCTATATTTACATTTGGAATAAAAGCCTTCTTATATAAGGCATGGAGGGGTGCCAATAGGGCACCCCTTGGGGTGGGTTGCAACCCTCCAAGGATTGCAACCTCCCATACACCCCTTGAGAATTCCAAAGGTATATAAATACATATACATATCATATTTAATGAATTTGAGGAATTTACAACAATAATAATTAAAACTTGTCTTAAATTATTATAGTTAGATTTTTAGTTCCGTAAGATTACACCTATCCCTGCAGGTATATAAGTGTGAGAACCTATATCGGTTTTCAATTACAAAACTTAATTGATCGCTTTCAATCTGTAAATACGTCAATAAATTGTGGTAGCCTTTTGGCAGTTGTGTTACGTACTAAATAAAACTAAGCTGTTGGTATATTAAGCTTAATAAAACTAAACTTAATTATAGGTATTGCAGTATTGAATAATGTAAGCTCCAACTGACACAGGGAAGAAGAAAAATTGCTAAATTGTCAAAAATCCTGAATTGTTAACAATAAATGTAGACATAAACTATTCTTAAATAAATGTAAACGTGTTATAAAAAAGAGGATAATATTCTCTTAAATGATTATGATTTAATATGGGTATAAATTTGAGCTTCCATGAGAACAAAGCTATCATATTGGCAAAACATGTAGCGGTGGACAAAAGATAGGAATGATGGGTTTCTGCTCGCAGAGGGTAGTTGAGTCTGAGACAAGAGTTACTCTTTGCAGAGTGGTTGGGGGAAAAGAGCATGAACAACAATGACATGGTGACACAAGCTGACGTCATGGATTTGTAGAACAATAAGTTTGAAAGGCTATATAAAGGGGTTGGAGTCACAAATTCAAGGGTTAGCAATTCTGATATTTTACCACTTGTAAAAAAAAGATTCAAGAGCTTTGTGATAGAGAGAGGAATAAGGTCAGTTTTGACCCGAGCAGGTAATAAAATTTCCCCTATTTATTCCCGTGGATGTAGGTTGAAGATACTATCCGCCGAACCACGTTAATATTTTGTTTTCTCTGTGATTTTCTATCTGTTTGCTAAGTTTGTTTTTGTTCTCAACTAACAAAATAAATTCACTGCTTGGGGAAAGTTGTTCGATAGATTGAATTTCCAAATCACTATTGGAACGAAAAATAGCCGTCAACATCATGAGAAAAATTTTCCATACAAATCCTGTGATTTTGTAATTTATAAACCATATGGTGGAAATATGCCGTTAATGAGACGATCAGGTGTCTCGAAGGTTCACCATTATCTTGTCTCATTTGAAAGTTTGTCTCAACATCAAAGTCATCCAATGTTGAATAAGTACGATCTTCCAAATGCAATAAAAAATAGTTTTAATTAGCTTTCATGAAAATGATGATAGTGAAGATGCCATTTTTGTAAGGAAATGTGAAAACATCATCTTATAATTGTGTTGATGGTGTTTTCAGGCACTATGACATTTAAGACAGCACGACGAGGACAGAAGGGTAATTCCCTGACTGGTCAAGATCATCAAAGCCGACCCGACCACTTTAATTCGGATGACCGACCTCATGAAGACCGACCAGATAGAAAAATGTGTTCAAGATGACGACACCCTATTCTTGCGGATAAGATAAAATGAATTATCCTACTCTCACAAGGAAATGAAGTCAGAATCCGAAAAGGGATAAGAAAAGAGAAAGGAATATCAGACTAGGAATTCTCACAAGGAGAGGAGACTAAGTTCAATTAGGATTTCTTATGTAAATATGAGTCTGATTTCTGTGTTATTATAAATAGGAGGGCATAGTATGTGTAAAAGACATCATCATCAAAAAGTTAGTGATCAGAATCATCAAGCTCTGATTTGTAAAAACAAAGAAGAGACCTGAGAAGCGTATTGGAGTAATAAAAAATACCATCCTGTTCTTATCCGTGGACGTAGGTCGGATCCAAAATCCACCGAACCACGTTAAAACTCCTTGTTGATTGGTGTGTTTATCCATCTCTCGCTAAATTTGCTTTTGGTCTCCCATAACCAAACAAATTCACCGTTGAAGGAGGATTCCCTCAGAGGTGATATTCCCGTATTACCCTGAGACCAAAATCCACCGTCAATAGTTGGTGCCGTCTGTGGGGAATCCAACAAAAAGCAACTCGCGTAGTGAGACAATGGCGGAAGGCGGAAACCACCAATCGTCAGGGAGCTCGGCTGCGGATTGGATGGAGAAGATCGAGGAAAACCTGAGGAAAGAAAGGGAGGAAAACCAGACTCTGCTAAAAACCATAGTAGACCGGTTGGAAAAGATGGAAGGAGCGCACGACGAAAAATTCAAGGCCGAGACTAGCCGACGAAGGAATGAAATAGCGGAAGAAAAGAGAATTGTCGATATAAGTGAGGACGACAGACCCCGGAGGAGGGATCCCTACAGGGTAAGATCCGTGGTGGTGCAGAGAGATTCCCAGACCGAGGACACATGTGAGGAAGGGGATGACAAATCGTCACCAGACTCCTCCTACGATAGCCCTCACAGCACCCGGAGAAGAGGGAAAGAATATACCGAAGAAGTACGAGAAGATACCGACCCTGAGAAACGCCACTCCCAAGATAGCAGAAAAAAAAGAAACCACATGAGGCGGCATGGAACAAAAGACAGCAGCATGAAATCTTGGATGCGGGAGGAGCTGGTCAAATGGGGAGTATACCCCAATGCAAACAGAGGGGATGCCCAGGACGGCAAAGATGAGTCCCCCCTCATAGAAGAAATAAGGTCAGAGAAGTTCCCGAAAAGATTCAGCATGCCGACCATGACACCATACAAGGGCCATACCGATCCCAAAACCCACTTTGAAGGTTTCGTCCTACTAATGGAGGTGTTGGGGGTAACAGGGGACGCCATCTGCAAAGTATTACCCCTAACTCTGGCCGGACTGGCCACTCTATGGTATAAAAGCCTAGCCCCAAGGAGCATCAGCAGCTTCGCACAACTGAGAAAGTCATTCATACGACACTTCAAGGGGGCTTGTGTCCCCAGAAAGACAATTGGAGAACTAAGGCTTATGAAACAAGGAGACGATGAACATTTGAAGATATTTATTGAAAGATACCATAATATGGTACTCGAAGTCGGAGGGTATGAATCCCCCGATGCCCTGGAAAGCTTGAAGGGAGCCTTGAAAGTCGGGAGGCTATGGACCCACCTAAGGATCCAAGACACCCCAGACTACGCAACCGCCCTGGAGGTTGCCCGAAAATTCATTTTATTAGAGAACGAAGAGAAAGTATCCCGAAAAGGGAACACTGTCAGAGAAAGGACCACGAGAGAGGGCGCCCCCCGCCGTGTAGAAAGAGAATCCAGAAGACCACCCCCGAAACACAAGGAGTTCAAACCACTGCACCGAGACAACCAAGAGAGAAGGGCGCCGACCACGACTACCACCACAAAAGTGCACGGAGTCACACCAGAATCGTTCGACTCCATAAAAAAAAAAACTGAGAACATACTTTGAGAAGCATAACATAAGGAGGAATATACCCTTAATGTTTCAATCGACTCGGGGCTGGATTACATTCCGCCGAGGTCTCTTCTTTAATCGGCTCGGGGCTGGATTACATTCCGCCGAGGCCTCTTCTTTAATCGGCTCAGGGCTGGATTACATTCCGCCGATGCCTCTTCATTATTCGGCTCGGGGCCGGATTTCGTTCCGCCGAGGCCGTCTGTTTATTCGGCTCGGGGCTGGATTTCGTTCCGCCGAGACCGTTTTCGGCTCGGGGTCGGGTTACGTCCCACCGAGTCTGTTTCTTTGGACTGGGGAGGTAACATTCCCCCAGAGCCCAAGTCTATCACTCAGCTCGGGGTCGGGTTACGTCCCACCGAGTCGGTTTCTTTGGACTGGGGAGGTAACATTCCCCCAGAGCCAAGTGTCTCACTCAGCTCGGGGTCGGGTTATGCCCCTCCGGCTCATGATTAAACCTCGAAGGGTCTCAAAGTGTTCGGATAACAGGAAGCATAAAGAAAAAGAGAAAGAGATAAGAAAGACACATAAATATATATATATATATATATGTCAAAATACAGTTTAAATTGTTATTACAAAAATTTTAAGTGTACACAGGGCCCCGGTCGGGTTACCCTTTCTCATTCAACCCGCGCAGGGGCATGAATTTCTTCCTCAGCCAGCTCAGACAGCGGGAGGATCGGCTCGACCTCGGGAGGAGGAACTACGGCTTCAACATCGGCAGCATGAGAGACCTCTGCTTCAGGGATGGGAGAAGGGATCTCAATGCAGTCCTCACCAGGGGCAGGAACATCAGGTCGTCCTTCTTGGGAAGCCCCAGAAGCCGGAACGACTAAAATCGGGTCGGGATCCATCACCTCATCGGTAGGAGGAGGGAGCCACTTCCGGAACTCCTCCTCGGAGATCTCCCCCTTGCAAAAGCTGATGGCCGCATAAATAGGATCCATATTCAGACTTGGCAGCACCATCGGTATCAGTTCAGCACAGTCACCAACCCCCTCAAGGCGGATGGCCTCCTTCTCGGTTTCAAGATCGGCCTCTCTCTCCTCAAGCTCGGCCTCTTTCCTCTCAAGATCATCCCGAGCCCGTGCCATTTGCTCATCATTGGCCTTCAATTTGGTTTCAACACTGGCCACATTCGCCTTCAAATGCCAATCTCAGATTGGGCAGCTTTCAAGTCCTCCCGAGCATTATCGGCAAGCTTTTGCTCCAGCGCAGCAGCAGCCTTAAGAGCCTTATTAATTTTGAAGTTCTCAATGGCGGTCGCTTCGTGATTCTTTATCACCTCCTCCTGGTCGCCCAGTTTAGCTTCCACTTCTGTAAGACAATTCTGAAGCCTCTGAGCCTGACCACCCTCGGACAGCAGACTCAGAAGGAGGTCATTATTCTTCGCCATGAGGTAATTAGCCTACACGAAAAAGAAGAAAGTCAAGATATGAGATGAAAAATACCGAGAACCGAAATCAGAAAAAAGAAGAATAAAACTACCTTTGCCATTTGAGAGCTCATCTCGGTCACCACAGCTTCGGGAGATATATCCTCATATCTCGAAACCTCCCCGGGGGAATCACCTCGGCCAATTCATTGAAAGCCGGCACTAAATGGGAAGTAGCCTCCCGGATACCTTCTCCTAAATCATCCACCCCGAGGATTACAGAACCCTTTCGCTTCTTGGAGGAGCCCACAGATGATTTTTCCCCCGACAAACGTCTTTCTTCTTGCCCGGGACAGGATCCTCCTCCTCTTGAACCAACTCGGTCTCCTCTGACCCGAATTGACGCCTCCTCTTCCTAAGAGGCTTCGACGGACTGACAAGACGAGCAGATCCTGACGACTGCACACCAGGAGAAGAGAGACCCCGAGCAGCCGGCTGAACTTTCCCTTGAGACGCCCTCTCAGCCCCAGCAGGGTCAGGCTGTGCCCGGGAAGTTCCAGTTCCGCATGACCGGCCTTCTTCATAGTACCGGCCATCTTCTCGAGAAACTTTGGCCTTTTCGACATGCCTACAAAAAAAGGGGGGAAAAGGAAATCAGGACCCGAGCATATAACAAAGACATCAAACACATGATAAAAAAACAGGGAAGATCATCAAAACAGCCAGCAGACATCTACCTATCCGACCCGAGACTTCCGGAGGGACGGTCCGAGTAAGGCCCGACTCAACAAAGGCCGCATCATTGACCAACTTCCTCCAGTGGGCAGCATACCCCCGAGCCCAATGTACCCGCCTCCGAACCTGATGAGAAACCTTGGGAGCATCTCGCCAACAAGCTGGGAGGAACCAGAGAAGTTAGAGACATAAGAAACTAAGAACGGGAATAAAAAAAAAAGAGGTATTAAACTCCTAACCTCCCGCCCTGAAGATATCCGGAACCGAGACGTCCTCCTCAAACGATCTCAGGACCCGACCCCAATCCCCAGTAGCCCAGAACCAAAGATCCTTGAAATTCTTGTTAGAGTCGGGAATTTTCTGGACAAGGTTGGACGAACTATCATAAGCTGAGAGGTAATACCAACCGTAGTGAGTCTTTGGGTTAGACTTCAAACGATATAACCTCTTCACCTCTTCCAAACAAGGTACACCTAAACCTGCCCGGTGCCAAACCACATATATGCCGGCCAGAATCCTCCAACTATTTAAGCTCAATTGACAAGGGGCAATCTCCATCTCGGCCAGCATCCAAGCAAAATAACGTTGCATCGGCAGCCGTAGCCCACACTCAAAAAAAGCAGGAAGAAGTGCCACCGAGCCCTCATCAGGTTGACTAGCACGATCCATTGGGCCGGGAACTTCAAGGGCAATATCTATTGGGATGTCATATCGTTGCCGCAACAACGTCAGATCATCCTCAGATATTTTGGAGGGACGGTTCATATCCAGAGCCGACGATCCAAGTTCACCGGGCTCTGGGTCCTTCCGAGGAACCCTCTGATGGTAGGAGTCTTGTTCGATCTCAGAGGGAGTAGGGGTAGTGTCAAGGTCTTCTACACTAGGTGCCCCCGAGCCCGAGGAGAGCTCCTCAGCAGGGGGAGTTGAGATTTTAGCAGGCTTTTCAGGGGAGGAACTGTTGTCAGACATCCCTGACACCCAGAGAAACAAAGAAAGAAGGGGAAGTCAGTCTATAGCTAAAAGAAACTACTCACGGTTTCCATGTTAGCTAAAACATGTGGTCTCTAAAAGTGCCCTAAAGCAGAACCCAGCGAACCATAAGTCTTTCCCTAGCAAACACAGATTCATAAACACAGAAAAGAAAGAGGACGTTCAGAGGACTTACTTGTTCTTCTCGGAAAAAGCAAGAGGTTGTGCGGTACGGTTGTGCCCGTTCCTTATGTTCGCAGCAAAGAAAAAGAGAAAGCCCGCGGCTGAACTTCGAGAACACGGAGTTGAGCGAATCACGGAGATGTTTTCTGGAAAGAAGGAGAAATTGCCGAAAAAGATGGAACAGTGAAAGCCTCGCCTTCTTATAGTCATGGCAAAATGACCGTCAGATCTAAGGGAAAAAACCCGGATGAACGCCAGGTGTCAACTGCAAAAGAGGTCTCCCAAGTTTAAACAGACGGCTGAGATCAGCCCACTGTGAAGACGCCTCTACACGGTCGATTCGTTCCCTTTTTGGCGGGAACCCGGCGGATGATTGATGTGGACGCT
>SKCR01053199.1:0-30274 GCA_019454045.1 Zanthoxylum bungeanum | reverse complement strand
GCAATCTGTTTTCTGTTCGAACGAAGTAACGAACGCAGCACTAACGAAGACAGTGAGCTTGTTTATTCTGAATTTCCCCTTCCGATATCCGTTTCCGCGGCTTTCGTGACTCAAAAGGTAGTGCCTCCAAATGAGACTCATCATCGGGTTTCACAATGGAAAATGCAATGCCTACAGTCGCCCTCACTTTGATGGGACTTGTGCAGTGTGTGACTTTGAACAATCTTATCAAAGTTATGCAATGCATTTTACTTACCTGGCTCGGCTGCCGCCTCGAGTTGAGTTGGTACTGCAGCGGACCTCGATCCTGGGACGCGTCCCAATAATTGCAACTGACAACGGGGGCACCTCGACCCTGGGCACCTCGACCCCACCGCTGACTATAGGGACCTCACCCTCGAACTGATGATGTAGTGGGCACCTCGACCCTGGGCACCTCGACCCGGAACTACAACTGAAAACGGGGGCACCTCGACCTTGGGCACCTCGACCCACACCGCTGACTATAGGGACCTCTCCTCGGACTGATGATGTAGTGGGCACCTCGACCCTGGGCACCTCGACCCGGAACTACAACTGACAACGGGGGCACCTCGACCCTGGGCACCTCGACCCAACACCGCTGACTATAGGGACATCGCCTCGGACTGATGATGTAGTGGGCACCTCGACCCTGGGCACCTCGACACGGAACACAACTGACAACGGGGGCACCTCGACCCTGGGCACCTCGACAAACACCGCTGACTATAGGGACCTCGCCCTCGAACCGATGATGTGTCTACATACCTGGAGATGACATGATATGGGCCTCGCCCCCAAGCTGATGTGGGCCTCGCCCCTTGGGACTCACCCCAAAAACTGAAATTGCGTTGACGTTGCTTGGGTCATTCCTGTCGCTTTCTTCTTTCTTTGAACCTGCGAACACAAAACAGAAACAAACACAAAGAGAATGCAACATTACGTGTATGCATGAATGATTTCCCTATTCCGTTGGGTTAGATCTTCTGTCGATCCTTGTGGTGACTGCTCAGTCTTCTCTCCCTCAGTCAAAGTACTGCTTTAATCTGTCTACGTTAATCGGCTCGGTGAACTCGTTTCCTTCCAAGTCTGATAGCTTCACTGCTCCATTTCCCATGACTTGAACGAATGATGTAAGGTCCTTCCCAGTTAGGCCTGAATTTCCCTCTCGGATCCGTCGTCGACGGCCTCGACTGCTTAAGTACCAAATCACCCTTTCTGATCTTTGTGGGACGTACTTTCTTGTTGAATGCCCGGGCTAGTCTCTTCTGATACAACTGCATGTGATACAAAGACTTCGTTCTCTTTTCATCCAACAGTGTTACTGATCAAATCTCTGTGCGGCCCATTCCTGTTCCGGTAATTCTGCCTCTGCTAATACCCTCAGGGACTGTATTTCCACTTCTACTGGCAATACTGCTTCCATTCCGTAGACCAAGGAGTAAGGTGTTGCACCCGTTGCCGTTCTTACTGATGTTCTGTACCCCCACAAAGCATACGGTAATTTCTCGGCCCAATCTCTACAATTTTCTGTCATCTTGGCTAAAATTGTCTTTATAGTCTTGTTGGCTGCCTCAACTGCCCCATTTTGCCTGCGGCCTGTACGGTGATGACTTGTGGTGGCCTATCCCATACCTCTGTAACATTGCCTTCGTCTCTCCTTGAAACTGGACCCCGTTGTCTGTCACTACATGATGCGGCATACCATACCGACAAATGAGGTTCCGAGATATGAACTTTGCCATCTGCTTCACTGTAACATTACGGAAGGATTCGGCTTCCACCCACTTTGAGAAGTAATCTACTGCCACCACTATGAAGCGATGCCCATTTGATGCATTTGGTCGAATTTCCCCAATCATATCAATTCCCCATGCTGAGAAAGGCCACGGCTCTGACAACCGTGCAATTCTGTGTGCGGTAAGTGATTCAAATTACCGTGTGCTTGACAGTCATGACAGTGCTTTACCATCTTCGCGCAGTCCGTTTCCATGGTTGACCAATAAAACCCTTGTCTCACTATCTTGCGGGACAAGTTCAACCCATTCATGTGCGGACCACATACCCCGGCATGTACCTCTTCCATCACTTTCTGAGCTTCTTCTTTCTCAAACATTTCAACTGAATACTTGTGCCTGCCTCTTGTACAGTTCCCCTCTCAAAGTCACATACTGGGAAGCCAACTTCTGAATGGCTATTCTGTCTTTTCTGCCCGCCCTTCCGGGAATTCACCATGTTCCAGATACCTCTGAATGTCATAATACAAGGTTTACCGTCGTCAACCTCAACTTCCAGAATTCTTTCTATCTCATAAGCAGGTTTACTTGCTGTTGTCAGTATCAACGGCCTCATTACTAACTTCTCTGGATTTTCCCAAGTCGCTGCTAGTGTAGCCAATGCGTCTGCCATCTGATTCTCTTCTCTCGGTAGGTGCTGAAACTTACACTCGGGATATCCTGTGCCAATTTTCTGAGGTGAAAAAGGTAAGGCTTCAACCGTTCTTCTTCAATTCCCATTCTCCTCGCATCTGCTGGACTACTAACATAGAATCTCCGTAGATTTCCACACTCCCGGCCTTCAAGGCTATCAATGTTGTCAAACCAAAAGCACATGCTTCGTACTCGGCCATGTATTAGTCACTCTGAATGTCAACCTCTTAGCCAAAGGCAAAGTCTCTCCCTCGGGGGTTACTATCACGATCCCAATTCCGGCTCCCTTGTAATTCACTGCTCCGTCAAAATACATCTTCCATCTCTGAACTGTTATTGCTTGGATCTCTTCATCTGGAAACTCAAACTTATACTGATCCCCCTCAACAGGTTGCAATGCCAGAAACTCCGCTACTGCTCGTCCCTTGATCACTTTGGAGGTGATATACTCAATGTCAAACTCTGTCAACAATACCAACCATCGGCCCAGTTTTCCCACTAGTGAAGGCACTGAATGAAGATATTTCAGAGGATTCTCCTTTGCCACCACCTGGATCTTGTAAGACTGGAAGTAATGTCGCAACTTTCTGGAAGCCCATACCACTGCAAGACAGATCTTCTCAACCTCCTGATATCGGGCCTCATACGGGAGCATCTTCTTACTCAGATAATAAACTGCATGTTCTATAACCGTCTCTATCTACCGTCTCATCTGCCTGTACCATCATACCTCTCATGCTTCTGATTCTATAGCCAAATACAATATCAAAGGTCTACCCGACCTCGGAGGTTTCAATACGGGTGGCTTCACCAAGTACTCTCTGATTCTGTCGAAGGCGGTCTGACACTGTTCATTCCATCTCACTGGCTGATCTTTTCTCAACAGTTTGAAGATAGGCTCACATACCGATGTCAACTTGGCAATAAACCGACTGATGTACTGAATCTTTCCCAAGAATGCCCTGACTTCCTTTTCTGTCTTCGGTGCAGGCATTTCTGTGATTGCCTTGATCTTTTCGGAGTCTACCTCTATTCCGCCCATTCCCACTGTATGACCAAGCAATTTCCCTGATGTCACCCCAAACACACATTTCTTGGGGTTAAGCCGCAGGTTATATCTGTCAACTCTCTGAAGGAACCTTCCAATGCCTCAATATGCCCAACTCTCGTTTCTGATTTCACCATCATGTCATCCACATACACCTCAATCTCTTTGTGCATCAAGTCATGGAAGAGTGTAGTGGCCATCCGCTGATAAGTAGCTCCTGCATTCTTAAGCCCAAACGGCATTACTTTGTAACAATAGGTACCCCACTCGGTAACAAATGCAGTCTTGTGTTTATCTTCCTCAGCCATGAGAACCTGATTGTACCCTGAAAATCCATCTGCAAATGAATACATAGCAGACAAAGCCGCACTATCAACCAGAACATCTATATGCGGCAAAGGGAAATCATCTTTCGGACAAGCTTTATTGAGATCTCTGTAGTCCACACACATTCTGACCTTCCCATCTTTCTTTGGTACCGGTACTATGTTAGCCAACCATTCAGGATATTTTACCACTTCCAGGAACCCCCATCTATCTGCTTCTTAACTTCCTCTCTGACTTTCTCAGCCCATTCCGGTCTCATCCGTCGAAGTTTCTGCTTTACTGGCCTCATATTCGGATAAGTTGGTATTGTGTGCTGGGCAATGTTTCTGTCTACCCCGGGCATGTCCTCATAAGACCAAGCAAATACTTTGGCATATCTGACCAACACTTCTTCTAGTTTCTCCTCTCTCTCTTCGAGGTTACTTCACTTGCAATTAAAATTTCTTTGGGGTTCTCAAGTACCCAGTTAAATGCAATAGTTCTGGCTGAACTGATGTCAAATATGCTTGATTCATGCAGAGTAAACGGAAATGACTCAGGCAAGTAAGCAAAAGAATTTCTTTATTATTGGATAATGCGGAAGTACATTCAAACAAATCAGGAAGGTAAATGTCTTCATCATCTAGACACTTCTTCCTCTGCAATCAGGTCTTCCTCAGGTTTTTCATCCTCTTCCAGAGTCAGGCTTTCCAACTTCATCAATTCTTCTTCCCAAATCTCTGTTCCACAGCTTTTCCAGTCAATGGTTTCTCACCCAACAAATCCTGGAAGATCTCAAACCCAGGTACCACAATCCCATTGACTTTCACAGGTTCAGGCTCTCCTTGATACCCTGAAGCTTTCACAAAGCTTCATCAGTTTCAGGCCCTTTTTCTTGACCTTTGGCTTTTCTTCGTCAGATTTGTACCCCAAACCTTTCCGAGTAGTCTGTCCTCTGAAATCCGGCAATTTTGAACCTTTACCTGGCTCAAACTTCATCTTCTCCATAATCCTAGCCACCTAGGATCCACCCATTCCTCAAAAGTAGCTGACACCTGAAACCTCGTGAAAGGTTGTATCTCCAAGGCAGCCACGGCATTATCTACCTCAGCCCGGATAGTAACAACTTCTCCCTCATACGGGAATTTGATCATCTGATGCAAAGTGGAAGGCACGCCCCCAAGTTTGTGAAACCAAGGCCTTCCCAACAATAAAGCAAAAGTGGCTGGGATGTCCAGCACTGTGAACTCAACCTCATCTTCAATCGGCCCTACCTTGACCATAGCCACAAGGTACCCTCAACTCCCCGCTTACTGTCATCATAAGCTTTAATAGTCATACTGGAGGGGTCCAAGTCTGTTGCTTTCATACCCAATCTTGCCAGAATTTTCAACGGGCACACATTGATGGACGAACCGTCATCCACCATCACACATGAAGTTTTCTTGCCCCTCACCTCGGCCCTGATAAATAGAGGCCTTTATGATTTCTCCCCTCCGCCGGGAGTTCATCCTCAGAAAAGGATATCTGCAAAGCTTCTTTCTGAACCGACCCAACAACATTGCGGGGTTGGGCATCCTCCGGTACCACAATCTTGCTCAAGGCCTCAACCATAGCCTGTCTATGCTCCCGAGATGCACATAATAGTTCCCAGATACTGACTTGTGCTCTAGTCTTCCTCAATTGCCTCAGCACTATATCCCCTTCAGTATTTTCTGCAGCCTCAATCACTTCTCTACCATCTGTCAAAGCTTCCTTACCCTTTTCCGCCATATCATTGTAAAAACGACCGCTACGTGTCATTCCCCTTACTTCCTCCTCATCACTGCTAGAGAAATCAAGCCAAAAGCTTTTCTTCTGCTCAGACTCATCCTCACTAGTACTATCCCAGATTCCCAGGCAAAAGGCTTGAGGGTGAAAGGATTTTAGGACAAGGTCTTCTGGGAGGCCAGAATTGATCATGTAGGCTGGTGGTGGTACGGCACGGTAGTTGGGTAAGGGGTTTCTGTGTGTATCGGGCTGTTCTGTTTCTGGGTTGGGTATTTTCTTGGAGTCTATTAGGTCTTGGATTTCATGGCGGAGTCGGGCGCAGTTGTCGGTGTCATGGCCTTTTTGTTGGTGGAAGTGGCAGTAAAGGCTTAGGTTATAATGTGATGGTAGGGGATTGGGTAATGGTTTGGTATCCAAGGGTTTCAAGAGCCCTTGTCTCTTCAATTTCTCTAGCACCTTAGACAGGGGCCTTCCCAAGTTGGAAAACTGCCTGTTCCGGATAGCAGCAACTTCAGCGGAAACGGGCTTTGTTCCCGATGTTCCCCCAATGGGCCTCCTGTTTAGACCATAGAATTTTCTATTCTCCCTCTTCTTCCTCCTCAATATCCATGACAGTTTCCCTCAACTGCCGAAAGTCTGCGATCATGGAGGTCATCCTCCTCAACTTGCCGTAAATGGAGGGCTTGGTGCCCTTGATAATCATCTTGATCTGATCCTTCTCCGAAGGCCTGGTCTGCATTTTCAATAATTGACCCTCCACCGGTCCACATACTCCTTAAAACTCTCCTCCGCTTTCTGCTTAACATTCTCCAGATCACGGAGTGACAGATCGATCTCCAAGTCAGTGACATATTGCTTCAGGAAAGCATCGGCCAACTCCCTCCAATCTTCCTTTACTTTCTTCTCCAAACTGTGGTACCATACCACGGGAGCTCCTTCAAGCGACATTCCAAACATTTTCTGTACCTGGCGCTGAGATAAGCCAACTGAACTCATGACTGATACAAACTGTCGGAGATGCACCCTCGAATCCCCATTCCCGTTGAACTTAGCCATATCCGGCATCTTGAACTGTGCAGGCAACTGTTCCTCAAAAGTCAAAGTGTCATAATCCAGAAATCCTCATTCTTACCCCTCATCTTGCGGGTAACCGACTCAACCTGATCCCGAAGTTTCTGTAACTCTGTCTGAGACCCAGATACTCTGCCTGCTGCATACTCTGCCATATCATCATCAAAAGCGGGGATATCATCCCCCAATCTGTTCGGAGATTCTTTTTGCCTCACATCCCCGGAATGAACCCCGGCACGAGACCCAGATACCAGCCATAGCAGTAGTCAAAGCCTGCAACTGTTCAGTGATCTTGGCGAGACCATTCTCTAACTGATCCATACGGGACACCTCATTATCGGATTCACTCATACTTGTTCTTTTAGTGAGTCTGGTTCCTTCTCTAACCCAAACGGTATCTATGGTGTCTTTTAAGACACAGAGGATGTTAACAGGGTATATGCATGCATGATATGCATAAGAAATATATAACATATATTAAATCAAATAAAATTCTCAAACAAATCGGCCTATTATCATTTTAGAAGCTTTTGGGACAACTGTCATAAGGGTGAACCCGTCCCAGTTTAAATGGCCCAACGAGTTCATGTCTTATGGCAAAGAGCCCAACTAAATCCAAATGATAATATTCCGAAAACAAGCACAAGGTGGCCCAATAGTAATGAAATACGTTCTTGTCCCAGTTTAAATGGCCCAACAAGCCCATATCCCATGACAAATGGTCCAAATGGATCCAAACGGTGATGTTCCCAAACATAAGCATAGAAGGAAGATAATGCAAACATAACATAATAATTTTTACATAATGGCCCATCAACATTTCAGAAGCCTTGGGCCTAATAGTCATACAGTACGAACTTGCTCCAGTTTAAATGGCCCAGCAAGCCCGCATTTCTGACAATAGTCCAACTGCATCCAATGAAAGGATGGTCCACAAGCACATACTCAAGGAAATAATTGCTACTTTAACCATACAAACCAGTCTATGGGTGGATTTGCAAGAGTATGGACAAAGGCTCTCACTGGCGAAGGATAGCCCACAACTAGGTCTCCCCCCACTCAAGGGTTCGAGCGACCAAGTGAGCGTATCCCTTTTTATACACTAAGGTACGTGCCAATGAGCTATGGTGTGTGACGGACTGTCAAATGGATTTCCCGTTGTAGATTCCCCAGAGGGAAGGTGGAGCGAGGCTCACTTAAATACCCAAAGCCTCTTAGGCTCTTATCGCTTGGTGTCAGGAATAAACAACGAGTCCTCCAAATTAGTCCATCACAAAGGCTACGAGTAGATGGCCATATAGGTGCCCTCACAGCTTTTCCTTCTAGAAAGGTAGTGAGTGAATGAAGACACCAAACCATTACCTAGCCTCAAAGTGCCCTTGATTAAACCCCCACTTTTTCACTATAGACATGGTCAATTAAAGCATAAATCCAAACATTACAAGACAATATTTCGGGCCAACTTTCTATCCCCAGTGGAGTCGCCAGACTGTGGACAACAGGACCTGGGCGACGCGCGTTCCTAGGCTCGCGGCCTAGTTTGGGAAGTACTAAATAACATGGAGTCGCCACCCGTGTGAACCGGGACAAGATTTAAGGCCGCACTCAACCCTCGCAAGGGAAGACCTCAAACTGTTGGGTTCGGAATGGTCCCTTACTCATGTCACTTGTAATGAAAGGATTTATGTAATAATTTAATCAAGCTTAAGTAACACTTATTTCCAAGAGTATCATGCTTCTAAATTCTCATATGCAAAATAAAACTTATGTACGCGTTTCACATATATCTCACATTTAAATTGCATGCTTAACATATATCAAGATAGCAACGAACATACAACTTTATTTGCATATCACATTCAGGAAAACACAAGCACACATATTAACCATACAAGCACACATATGGGCATTTTTCCAAGCGGTACGTGGAATTGTAGCCCAAGTACAGACCGCACTACCGTCCATTCGGAATCGGCTACGGAATTTACGTCTGGGTTTCCATCCGATATACCGCAAGAAATAATACTCAAATGTTATCATGACACAAGCATATGAATTGTAATACTTAACATATTTGCATTTATACATGTGGAGATAGCTACTAGGAAAACTATGCATGAAATCTAATGAAGAGACTCAGTTCAGTGTGTGCGCGTTCGTGTACGTTCGTAAACGCGTTCGAACGGAAATGAAACAGAATGCTCACGTTCGTATGGCGTTTGTTAACGCGTTCGAACAAATGAAACAGAATGCTCACGTTCGTATGGCGTTTGTTAACGCGTTCGAACGGAAATGAAACAGAATGCTCACGTTCGTATGGCGTTTGCTAACGCGTTCGAACGGAAACGAAACAGAATGCTCACGTTCGTATGACATTTGATAACGCGTTCGAACGGAAATGAAACAGAATGCTCACGTTCGTATGGCGTTTGATAACGCGTTCGAACGAAATGAGACCTGATGCATGATAAGGCAAAAAAGCATGCGCGTTCGAGTTGCGTTGTAAACGCGTTCGAACGGGAACAGACCTGATGCATGAAATGGGACGTGATACGTAAGCAACAAAATAAAGTGGCGCGGCGAAGTACTGCCGTAAAGGTGGCCTTTTGGGGCTCTTGATCTCTCAAAGAGAGGACCTTTAGACCAACATACTAAGCTCATGCGCGTCACATCACAACAAATGAAATAAATAATATCAGACATAGTGTGCCCGATTGAACGTATCTTGTATCCAACCGAACACACATCAATCGGCGCGGCAAAGCATCGTGGTAAAGGGCTTTTAGCCCCTCCCCATAGGGGGTCTCACATCACACTTACTAAGCCATGCGCTCGATTGAATTATGCATACGAAAATAAAGATAATAATATCAAACTAAGTATGCCCGATTGAACGTATCTCGCATCCAACCGAACCACATCATCCACCGGCGCGGCGAAGTAGTGTCACAAAGGTGGCCTTTTCGGCTCTTTGTCTCCCAAATGGAGGACCTTTGGACTAACTCACTAAGCCCATGTGCTTGGTTGAATCATGCATAACTAAACAACATATTGAATTCAAGTAAAGAGAACTAAATAAACAAAAGCAACACAACAAAAGAAAGATGGTGCCGTTTACCCAAGCGGTACGTGGAGTTGTGGCCGAGTACAGATCATATTACCGTCCATTCGGAATCGGCTATGAAATTTATGTCCGGGTTTCCATCCGATATACCGCGAGAGTTGACACATCTCTCATTCATCCAATACCCACAACATATTACATTTCATAATTCATGCATGTTTATCTACTCAAAGACCACAACAGGCATTCCAACATGACAATCATACAAGTAATACTTAATAAATAATGCGGAAAAAGAAAACAAGTGTGAAAGATACCCTCAGGTCTAACCTTTTAAGCCGTCTCTCGGACTCGCGTTCCACGAAGATCGGAAGGGGTACAGCTCCGCAACTTTTCTGGTTCACTGGTTCAGCGTCCTAGCTCACTGCTTTGCTGTTTTGCTTGCGGTTCGACTCCGTTCTGCTCCTATTCGGCTTCTGTCTTACTGCTCACTGCACGGGCCACCTGTTTTAACGTTTTCAATAAACTATTCCAAGTTTGTGTGGGTTCTTAGTGCAATTATATGTGATTATTTTTAAGATTATCTATGCAGTTTTTATGTTACTGTTTTTAAGGATTTGGGCTGCTGTTAAGGTGATTTTGCTGCTGTTTGGGCGTGTAATACAACAGTGTGGCCTTTGTGGTAATTTTCGGTGGTGGAGGGCTGCTGTGTAGGTGGCTGTTTCGGTGATGTGTGGGGGGTTTGCGGAGGTGGTTTTCGGCTATGGAGGAGATGGTTGGGGCTCTTTGTTCTCTTTTTGTGTATATGTCAAGTGTGTTTTTCTTTTGTTTAGTCTCGGGTGTGTAGAGAGAGTCTAGAGAGATTTCGAGAGAGTTTGGGTGTGAATTCTATGCCTTGGGCGTGATTAGGTTGTGTCAAGGAGAGGATGGCTTTGGTTAGGGGTTGTTTTATTAGAAGATGTCTAGGGTTTCAACTTGTCTCACAAGGAAGAGATCCTCTTTCCAAATTAGGAGAGATGAGAAGGTATACACAAGATTGAGGGGGGACAAAATATTTTAAATTAGGAAGTTGTAATATTTAATTTGTGTTGGTTTAGGAATACAAATATTTTATATTGGTAATTATCTTATTAGATTAGGAAGTCAAATATATGATTGGCTTTAATTGGTTAGGATTGATTTTAATTAGGCATATCTTCTATTTTGATTTAGTATGTGATTTGTTTAATTTGGTAAATATTTTATTTAATTGGTAAATGGTTTAAATATTTTATTTAATGTTTAATATTTAAATTAATATTTATTTATTTAATTTGGGATGTGTTTTATGGGCTTTGGGGAGCTAAATGGGCTGGGTGTGAGGCTAGCAGCAAAACCAGAATTACCGACACCGTTCGAACGCTTCATCGAACGCGACACGAACACCCGCAATCTGTTTTCCATTCGAACGAAGTACGAACGCAGCACTAACGAAGACAGTGAGCTTGTTTATTCTGAATTTCCCCTTCCGATATCCGTTTCCCGCGCGTTTCGTGACTCAAAAGGTAGTGCCTCCAAATGAGACTCATCATCGGGTTTCACATGCGAAAATGCAATGCCTACAATCATGCTTCTAAATTCTCATGCATACATCAACAAGTTCATCACACATGCAACATCTCATGGCAATCTCATGAACATTTCTCAATCATATGATATGGAAAACTGAGAACAACCTAATCATGCTTGAGTACTATCTCATGAACCTATTAACCAAATAACATGCTAACAGCCTAATCATGCTTGAATCATCCCAAGAACATAGAATGGATAAATGCAGGAATACAAATAATATGATTGGCTACATAATACAAGAAAGATTAATCAAGAGGCAATTATGCATGAATATGATAAGACAGACTCAGTTCAGTGTGTGCACGTTCGTGTAGCGTTCGAAACGCTTTCGAACGGTAAATAGAAGGTTCGCGTTCGTGTAGCATTTGATAACGCGTTCGAACGGTACCAGACCTGATGATACAAAATGCATGCGCGTTCGAGTAGCGTTCGTAAAACGCGTTCGAATGGTAAACAGAAGGTTCGCGTTCGTATAGCGTTCGAGAACGCGTTCAAACGGAACCAGACCTGATGCAGATAAGACCAAGAAAGTGCGTGTGTGTTCGCGTAGCGTTTGTAAAACGCGTTCGAACGGGAAACAGAAGGTTCGCATTCGTATAGCATTCGAGAACGCGTTCGAACGGAAACAAACCTGATGCATGCAACACAAAGAATAAAGACAATAACGTCAAGCTTAGTATGCTCGATTGAACGTATCTTGCATTCAACCGAACACACATCAACCGGCGCGGCAAAACATCGTGGTAAAGGGCTTTAACCCCTCCCAATAAGGGATCTTTCATTGCACTTACTAAGCCCATGCTTTCGATTGAATCATGCATACAAAGAACTAAAAATAATAATATCAAACTTAGTATGCTCGATTGAACGTATCTTGCATTCAACCGAACATACATCAACCGGCGCGGTAAAGCATCGTGGTAAATGGCTTTAACCCCTCCCAATAAGGGATCTTTCATTGCATTTACTAAGCCCATGCGCTCGATTGAATCATGCATAAATAAGCAACATGCAGAATTCAAATAACGAAAAAATAAATAAACCGAAGCAACATAAAACAAAAGAATGTGTCGTTTACTCAAGTGGTACGTGGAGTTGTATCTCGAGTACAGATCATACTACCGTCCATTCGGAATCGGCTATGAAATTTATGTCCGGGTTTCCATCCTATATACCACAAGAGACGACACTTTTCCATTCATCCAATGCCCACAACACACATCATACACAAACAAGATTCAACAAATAATTAAAATACAATCAAGATAAATAAAAAAAATCAAATAAAGATGAGTGTGAAAAGTACCTTCAGGTCTAACCTTTTAAATCACCTCTCGAATGTACGGCACACGATCGTCGGAAGGGTGGATGCTCCGCAACTCTTCCGGTTCACTGGTTCACTGCTCTCGTTCGTTGTCTCACTGTTTGGAGTCGTCGTTCTCCGTCTTTTGCTGTTGCTTTTGACTCCGATTTGCTCCTGTTTTCCTGCTGTTTGGTCTCCGTTTCAGGTCAATTAGTGGACTGTTTTTGCATTTTTTTAGGGGGTTTTGGGTTGCTGTTTTTTATGTTACTGCTTTTAAGGTTTTTTTGTGACTGTTTTGGGTAGTTTTCGTCACTATTCTGGGGTGTTTTCTGTACTGTTTTAAGGCTTATTCTGGACAGTTTTAGGAGTGTTCGTGAGGGTAGTTCACTGGCAGTTCAAGACTTGTTTTCATGGCTGTTTAAGGCTTGTTTGTGGCTTATGGCAGTGGGCGCTTATGTGAGTGGTCTGAGCGGTGTTAATTAATGCATGAAGGTGAGCTAGGTTGAAGTGGCGAAATGCTGAAGGGCGTGGGGTCTTGGCTGAAGTGTGAGGTGGCCTAAAGGGGCTGTTGATGGTGCCGTGTGAGTTTGTGAGTGTGAGGGGCTGATCTGTTTACGTTTTTGATTGTTTGGGTGATGTTCGAAGGTGATAGGCGAAGGTTCACGAGGTTGTGTGGTGAAGGTGGGACGTGTTGAGTGCTTATGAAGGTTATGGTTTATTTTTGGTCTTTGCCGTGTGTGTGGTCATGAGAGAGAGCCGAATGGCTTTGGTTTAGTGTGTTTATATAGGGAAGGGTTAGGGTTTCACCTTGCCTCACAAGGAATGTGATTTGACATTAAAGAGAGGATTTGATTTTTTGGGTTGGACAAGGAAAGCAAGGGATTTGATTTGGTTTAGATTATGAAGGTTGAATATTTGATTGGCTTGGTTTAGGAATACAATATTTTAAGTTAGGAATAATATATATTTGATTGAGAATATAATTGGTTGATTGATTTTAATTAGGCATGGCATCTTTTTTAATTTGGATGTGATTTTTAGATTTGTTTTGATTTCACCATGTGTTTTAAATGATATTTATTAATTGGGATGTGTTTTATGGGCTTTGGTGGGTTATTTAATTGGGCGGGTGTGAGGCTTGCAGCAAAACCAGAATTACCGACACCGTTCGAACGCCTCCTCGAACGCGGCACGAACGCCCGCAATCTGTTTGACGTTCGAACGAATTAACGAACGCAGCACGAACGAAAACAGTGAACCTTGTTTATTTTGAATTTCCCCCTCCGACGTCCGTTTCTCGTGACTTCCGTGACTTAAAAGGTAGTGCCTCCAATGAGACTCATCATAGGGACTTATATGCAAAAATGCAGTCCTACAATATGGAACTTGTTCCAAAGATTCATTTCAATAACAAAGAACGAGGACATACCTTCTTTTTGTTTTTTCAAGCTCGCAAGGTACCGATGACAATTCCTCTTCCAATGTCCTTTCTTCTTAAATAGAAGCACTCATTTTGGGCCTTATTTTCCTTATTTTTCTTTGATATGCCTCCAGTGGGCTTAGATTTCTTAAAGACTTGTTTCTTACCTTTTCCTTTTTTTCTTGCCCTTATGAGGACCAGAGATAGCAAGAACAGCCCATTTATCATTTCCTCAACCTTCAAGATGTTTTCAACCTTTTCATAGGTATTTAATGAGCCATGAAGCTCACTAAGTGACCTAGTTGATCTAATCAACTTATTCATATTGAAGTTGGAAAGAATCCCTTGAAGGCGGGGAGTCAATGACTGTAGGATCAAATCCACCTTATCCTTAAACATTAGTCCTGGATCAAATGTATTTGTTTGATCAATCAAATTGATCATTTGGAGCACATGATCAGAGGCTAGAGTCTCATCCTTCATCTTTATCCCGAATAACTTGCTAGTTACATCGTATCTAGCAGTTTCACTATTTTCACCATACAACTCTTGTAGGTGTTCCATGATTTCCACCGAAGAGTCCACCCTCTCATATTTCTCTTGTAAAGTTGAGCTCATAAGGCTTTGATGTAGCTTTTTACCTTAAGCTCATCGTCTTTCAGTTATAGAAAGCAGAAGCCTCTTCATCAGGGGTATCATCATCAATATGATCAGGATCTTTCGTATCGAGAACATAATAGAGACGTTCGTAATCCAAGACGATCTTGAGCTTACGACGCCAATCTAGGAAATTGGAGCCAGTGAGTTTATCTTTGTCAAATATTGATGCCAGTGGATTCATTTTGTATCATGTATTATGTTGAAAACACAAGTTTGTTAATAATTTTGTAATAAGTATTTAAACAAAATTTAAGGTCTTTTAAATAATGTTGCTCCACTAATTTTACTCGAATTCCACACTCCCCTATGCGGAAAACGGAAATATTGTTAGATATATATTTCTAGTGGGACGTCGAGTTCTCATTGTTAATGTCATGCATCACCTAATGGGTTTTGGCACTTCATTTGCAATGAGTCAAATCTCTTTTTGTTTGTATCTCTATAGAAGGCTTGACATTTCCACCTCTAGCGAACAATATCTCACCTAATGGGTTTTGACATCTTCATTAGTTAAGCTAGGCCCAACACTTTTCGTCACGTAACACGTGTGATTGGCCCTCACCTAATGGGTTTTGGGTTTGCAATCATTAGACATACATATACGAACAGGTCAAATAGTACTTAAACATATAAGGGTCCCTCACCTAATGGGTTTTGGGATTAGCAAAATATATTATGTGGACTATTTGATTGTGTTGGAAGGTTAATGCTTAATATTAAATCTTGGGGATTATTTAATTATTCATATCTTATATGATTTAGGTCTTTTCTTTTAGTGTGTCTCGATGTCTTTGTATCTTATACTTTCATCGTACACAAGCACATTAGCACATAACTTTTATGTTTGGCTCTAGACGAAAGGGATCCTAATCTTTTATTGAGGCTTTAATAAGACTGTTCCATTTGGTTTAAGACAATCCTTCACAATTCGGTAACTAGAGAAAAACTCCCAGAAGCTGAGGGGGTCCGGCGTGACCACTTAAGTCCCTACCTTCTTAGGCTCTTATCTCCTTGGTGACAGAGTTCTCTTTAGTATCTTTGTTCGAGAAGGTCTTAGGCTTTCTTGGCTTGAATAATCCTATTACTAATCTTGAAACTTTTAAAAGATTATACTTTAATTATCAATTATGTTTTAATCATATTAAATAATTAAGAGATATAATCAAAGTTGTATTAGGATTCTTGTTGTGATTTAATTTTAATCCAATTAAAATTTTATATGGGTTTAACTTCCTAAGAAGTTATTTAGTTCAAAACTAGCAACAACTCAATTTCTATTAGAATTCTTTCCAAAAATAATTTTAATGAAAATAGAATTCTAATCTTACTCAAATTTTAATTCTGGAAATTTTGTAAAATATTTGTAATTTCAGAAATTACAATTTCAACTCTGATCGTTTTGGGTATTTGTAATAAATCCCTAAAACTTTCAGAATTTTACAAATTGGTCCTACGGAGTTTGCCATCCTGAATTTTTCAGGTTCTGTCCAACAGATTGTTTCGCATAGCATACAACCTTTCTGAATACCGATTGAGTTGAAATTTTACAGAGTCATTAGTCCATATGTCTAGTGTCTCCACAATAAATTTTAGCCAAAATTAACGATTTTATCAATATAAAATAATAGCCTTACCGAACAGCTCTCATTAGGATCCCATATACATGCTTTAATTTGTTTTCATCAAAACGACATAACCTCAAAGCTACTGATACCACTGTAAGGTTTTGGGGTTAGCACGGAAGCATCCATGTAACTGGAATTTAAAATTTTCTTCCAAAACCACTTTAGAAATCGTGGTTATGTCGTTGTTGATGTAAACAATATACTATTTAAATTAATCTATATTAATTTAACATGCATGCAACAAATATTTTATTTATCAACATAAATAATATTTACAAATAATAAACATACCTTAATGTGCTTATTATCTTTCTCGAACATTTTGAATATCCTCCTTGATTTTTCCCTTGTAGTAGTGCATCAAGTGTTGCACCTTTAGTTGATAACACTAACACTCATCTACGAACAAATCGCTCCCACTATTGAGAACAAAAAAAACTCTTTTCTTTTCTAGGATTTTGAAATCTTTAGGAATGAATTGGAACTATTCCAATAAAGAGATCGAAAAACAAATGTGTGTATATAATTTTGCAAAACAATTAATTGCTTTCTTTATTACTTGTGTTAACGTGAATACATACATATATATAGGCATTGGATTTGTTTCAATTGTATCCCAATACAATAAGATTAATCCAATATATCTCCAAATCAAATTTGGTCTCTTAACGATTCTTTCCAAAATAAAATTAGGATACTTAATCAAATTTAGGAATCCTAGTTAAATAAAGACTTCTCTATTTAATCTTAAATATGACTTTAATTAATTTGGGTGCTAGCCCACTAAATTAAAGCCCAATAGATTAAATATTATTTTGGCATAATAATTAATTAACTATTAATTAATTAATTTAACTTACTTAATTTTAATTAACAATTAATTAAAATTATATTTACTTTATTTAATATAAATATCAAATATTTATTTAAACAATTAAATCTAATTTTATGTTTCGAATTTATTAATCAAATTAATATTTCCTGAATATCCTAATCCAATTAGGAAACGCCAAAATAATCATTTATTAACTTTTAATTAACATCATCGAATTTGTAACATAGACGATAACTATATTGTGCGACCTTCCTAGGTTCATTATCGAGTAGCAGTTGAATAATATTAACTCTTTAATATTTCATCTCTATGATATTCCACAATCGCCTAGCAGCAAGCCATGACCCCTAGTCGATGAATGAAGTGGGAAAACATATTAACCTGTTAGAATACACTTTGAGCATGTCATCTCATTCCTTCCGATATTTATATTTCTTATCAAGTCTAGGATCATGGTAAGGTCAAATCCTTATACTCGATATATCTTTAAACTTTATCTTGTGGATTTGATATCTCTAAGATATCGAGTGCTTTGGCCAAAGACTTATATCTAGAACTTTGAGTTTACTTGAAACATCTCTTTTATTATCAAAGCTATCAGATCCCATTTTGAAGCATACGTGACTTCGTACGTCAATTGCTCAAGGCCATCTAGTATTTATTCAAATGACGTGGATAGTCGAATGAGGATATACTAGTGAACCAAGAGTATTATCGCACAAGTCATCATATGATCTCAGGTCAAAGGATATGATGACACTAATGTATTATTACGAAGATCAATGACCTTAGATAATATTATCATGTGATCTTATGTTTTTGTGGTCGTGTTCGATATTTCATTCTACTAATGAAACATCTATTGCATGTGTCCTTAATTTGAGACATATATAAATATTGTTGATTCTCATAATCGCAAACGTCTTTTGGATTAACAATATTCATTTGACATAATATCTCAGGACATACACATAAAATATGGATGTAATAATGTGTAGTTAACAAATGCCTTTTATTAATAAATAATAAACTATATTACAAACATTATGCCTTAAACCATTACATCCAAAACTGGTTTTAGGGCATACAGTCTAACATATCTATCTCCCTATCTGTCACAATTACATTTGGTAACATATTATCACCCGTAATACCTCTTAAATTTCTAGACAAAATCTACAATACAACGGAGATACAACGTCATCCGCGCAACAATCCAATAATTTATTATCACGCGTGCTAAAATATTAAAAAATAACTAAAAAATTGAATTTTAAATCATATATGTCATTTACTAATTTATTAGTGATAACACGTCATTTATGTCTTTATTGCACCAAATAATTACTTTTTTTTTTTAGTGTCCAAATATATTAATCCTCCCGCTCTCGTTCCATATATGCAAAACATAACTAGAAAATGTCATCTCATTTTTTTAGTGTCCAAATATATTTATCCTACCACTCAATATAGTTATGCTCAGTCAACTTGCTCTTCTAAAACCTTGTATATGTGTCTTGCATTATATACATCTCTTTGCTTTATCGTATGTAATTTATATATATCATTTAGTCTTGCATTGTTTTCAGACATATCAATTAATAAATTGATCTCCATTTGTCAGTTTGAAATACTCTTTTGACAATTTATTGAGCACTTTCTTTGTAATAAAACCTTACCGATTAACAACTTTAAGCCAATAAACAATATTTAAAATACAATCATGCCATTTAATAATATTATGAGGAATTTTAAAAAATAAAAACACTTACAACTTAATTGTTCTTCATCAACTAAGTTCTAAAATTACGATTTGTAAAATCTTATTTTTAAAAGTGATAATTATTTAAGTATAATAAAAATTAGGGTTTATAAAATTAGTTGTATGTTGGATTTACTTGGAATTTATTTACCCTCAATTTCATATAAAGATAAAATAAGAATCATTAATAATAAAAATCATTAATGGGAGCTAGTGAGATAAAATGAGGGACAAATATCACCACTCTTAAAAACTTGAACCAAAGCCTGTCTGATAATGTAAATGGGCCACACTTTGGGCCTTGGCTGTCCAATAAACTATACTTTTTTTTTTAAAACCCCATTTTCTATCAAGAACTATTTACATTCCAAAAATATAATGTCCTCAATAACACTTGCTTAAATTTCTCAGTTTCTTCCCCTCAACTCCATATGTGTTTTACTTTTCTCCCTACACTCTTGCTATCCACTTTCTGTAGTCCACACAAAATGTGAAATTTCAGTTGAGACTGTGTCTTTAATATAAATTTATAAAGATAACGATTGATCAATTTTAGGAACAAATTATATGAATATGAAGGTGCACAAGTTATTATCCCCAGTTGTTCAGTTTGTACGGCTTTGTTTCCTAAGTTCAATGTGAGATGCCTCCCGTATATGGTGCGTAACTCGAATCCATACACTTTAAGTTATATAGAGATTTGATTGTGTAAACGTGATACCATTAGGCTAAAGTTCGACCTTATGAAAGTGCACAAATTATCATCCAAATATCAATAGCCTTTTATTTGTTTTTAGCACCGATGGGCTATGTTGGATTTAGTTATTAGGTCAGATCGATTCGGATAATTAGATCCACATCATCTAAAACAGGGAAAAAAAATCATTATTATTGAGGTGATAATTTATGCATCTTCAGAATCAAATACTCATACAAATGACATGATATTGTTGTATAGATTATGTGGAGAGGAAGGAGAAGCGATAATTTGAGTGCAATTATTGAAATGTGAACCGTGACTAAAAATGAGAAAATGATACTTGATAATGATGAATTTGGACTCTTCAATCAATTTTAATTGCATTTCCATGCTTAATCATTTATCTTTTTTATGGACCGAGTCAATGGCCTTTACTTTTCTTTCCTATTTTTTGTCGTGGCTGCTACAATCTTTCTTCCTTGTCAATTAGAGGCTCGTGAATATTGATGTTATTGAAGCTCGTCTCGTCATCTTGTCACACACAACTTGGACACGTATTTTTCAACCTTTATTTATTTATTTTTCCATTCTCAAATGGAATGAGGTTTGGAAATTCCCCGTAAATGTGTGACTCGAACCCTGACGATGTCTCGTCGTATAAATGTGGTGTGAGTACATTAAATATACCTTAATTTTTATAAAGATGCTCAAATTATCACCTCAACACTAAGTATTTATTGTTTGTTCTGAGCTATACCGGCTCGATAGTTTAGATCGCGTGGTTTTATTCCTAATTCAACATAGAAAACCTCCTTTTTAGTGCATATCTCGTCAGGTAGGTGTTGCGAGTGTATCAAAAATATAAATACAAATCATTTAAAATGAAAACTTTGAAATAGTTTACAGAATATTTAGCATTACTCTTCCAGTAACATAACTTTGATAATTATTAGTTGATTAGTCAAATATATTGAATTATTGAGTTGTGAGTGTTGATGTTAAATTTGATGATTCAAAATTGTTGTTGGATTATTTTTAATCACTTTTTGAGATGAAAGTGAATGAAGGAGGACAAAAACAAAAGCCCAAGCGCAAAGCTGTCACGTCCACGTCGCAGACGCGTTGGGAATTGCCACGTCAGCATATCCACTACCTTCTAATCACAATTTCTCTTAATTGTTAGATAGAGTGCTAAATAATTGACCATAAATTATACAGTTGACTAATAATTATATTATTAGGTAAAATTAATTTTCGCCTGCCTTAAATTAAAAACTTTACAGGTTGGTTGGAGCAAAATATGTGTCATGTATATAATTTTTAAATGAGAATCCTTCATTTTATTAAAAGCGCATATTTGATAATTATGATTCATTTTTGTTAATACATATTTTTAATATTCTTAAAATAGGTTGATGAATTATGTATAATCGGACTAATATATTTTTGTTACTTTAATATTTGTTTATTCTTACGATGAAAACTTACAAAATCCATTATAATATTATCAAATTCTCTTATATACAAAACTCCATAGTCCATGTTATTTTTTTTTTTAGAAATGTTGGAAATCCCGCAGATAAATTACTCATTACGGGCCTAAGCGAAGCAGGTAAAATTACTGGCTGTCTTAGTCTCTTACAAGAAACGCACTATCTGGATTCGAACTCAAGACCTCATTTTTAAGGTCTTGAGTCCTATATCACCAAACCATACACTTGAGGACGATCATTATATATATCAATTCTAGTTTTATCTAGTCATCTTTTGAAGGAGGTTTCCACTCACCCCTTAATCCACTCTCTATGGAACATCAAAAAATTATACATAATCCACACCAAAACAAAATATGCTCATTCAAATTCATAAAATAAACTGTAAATTTTCCATCATCAACTTCAATTACCTCTGACATGAGATATAATATAAAAGATTAGATATATAAACATACAAAAAAACACATAAACATAGAGAAAAATTGATTAAATGATTTAGAATAAATCTTCAACTCATAATTTTTTTTTGTTTAATTTCTATATTTTTTCTAATAAATTACTACATTTTTTATTTACTGATCAATTACCAGAAAAGTTGCCTTAAATAGTTAAATAGATATATTAAATTTGGGCTCAAGAAATAGAGTAATTCTTAGGTGTAATAGAGGCACATGTGACGTGGTATCACCAATAAATTAGTAAATAACATGTATAATTTAATATTCATCTTTTTTTATTGTTTTTTAATATTTTAACACGCGTGATAATAAATTATTGGATTGTTACACGGATGTCGTGATATTTCAATTGTATTATATATATACTTCAAGAAATGAACTTTAAATAGATATAGCATATTTACGAGATATCAGAATTTGGAACTCCGGCGACGGGTAATTGATCGACATCGACGACTTTAAAGCATAAGGTGATGTTGAAGTCAGCAGCAGTATACATGCAGAATGCATGCAAGCTCAACAACCGAAAGTTGAAATGATGGCCACCGAAAGCTTGATAGAGATGGAGTTGCTTCCAGCTTGCTGCCAACAAGTCCCAAACCGTGTGACACTGTTCACACGGTTTGGACACTATAAAAAGGAGCTCCCAGACCATTGTTAAGCATCCCAAAATTTGTATAATATAGAGTAAAGAGAGTTGAGAGTTTTTTGTAAAGTTTGGTTTTGAAGCTTTGTAATTCTTTTGTTGTGTGATATAAACGAAGAGTTTTCTCTCACATCCCCTCTATTGTGTGTGTTTCATCACAACAAGTGGTATCAGAGTTAAGGTTCCACGGTGGGATCCCGAAACTAAGAAACAGAGCTTCGGTTCGGAAAATTAGTTCCGACGAAAGTTGTCGAAAATCGATTTTGAGCATACCATCGGATTTTTCACGGAGAGACGAGCACGGCGGTATTTTTCGGTGATTGATCGGAAGTCCAGAACACGCGCGCTATGCGCCGGTCAGAGGCAAGCTCACGCGCCCAACACGCACTCCACGCGCTCCAGAGGTAGAAGACGATACACGTCATCCGCCATGTGTCGTCGAGTCAGCGTCCAGTCAGCTGCCACGTCAGCGGTCAAGCCCAGTCAGCAACACAGTCAGCAGCCACATGTCATCCAGTCAGCGCCACGTCAGCAAAAATATGGTAATTTTCAGATAGGTCCCTGGACTTTCTGAAAATTATATTTTAGTCCCTGAACTTTTCTGTAATTGTACTTTGGCCACTGAACTTTCGGAAATTGCACTTTTGACCCCTGTAATTTCTGAAAATTGCAATTTGGTCCCTATGTCGGATTTTGACAAACGAAGTGTCATTTCCATCACTTTTGACCATTCCGGACGCAACGGTGAGGTCCATTTTTTGAAATTATGCTTAGAATTTTTACGATGGATGGGGGCAACGGAAAAATGGTGTTGTTAATCAGTACCAACTATTTCACATGGAGATGAAGGATGAAAGACCTTCTGTATGTGAAGGACTATGATGTATCAATATTTCTGGAGCAGAAACCAGAAGGTATGTCCGATGAGAAATGGGTTAATCTTCACTAGAAAATATGTAGTACTATTCGCCAGTGGATCGACGATAGTATCGTCAACCATGTCAGTGAAGAAACAAGAAGAAAGCTGGAGGAGCTTTTCCGAGAAAAGACTGACAACAACAAGCTGTACTACATCAAAAAGATGATGAGGTTGAAATACCATGAATGTACAGTTGTGGCGGACCATATCAACGATTTCCTCGGCACCATGAAAGAATTGTCGGGATTGGGCATAGACTTCGGTGATGAGGTAAATGAATTAATACTCCTTAATACGTTACCAGAATCTTGGGAAACGTTCAGATCTACAGTGATAAATTCAGCTGCAGATGGGAAAGTCACTATGGAGATGGCGAAAACCAGGATCTTCGAGGAAGAAAAGAGGACGAGAATGCAGGAGTCAGCATCGGACTCAACCTCAGAAGCTCTAGTGACAGAAAAGAACACCAGAAGGGGGAAGAGTAAAAGCTGAGGCCCAGGTAGACCAGACAAGAACCGAGGTAAATCAAGAACTAAAGATATTGAGTGCTATCACTGCAAAAAGAAAGGCCATATGAAGAGGGATTGCTACAAACTGAAGAATGAACAGTCCATGAGAGATGGTGACTCTAACCAAGAAAGAGTTGCTACTACCACCGACAAAACCTCCAAAGAATTATGCATTATATACGAAGAAGATGTTGTGAATCTTGCCAGCCACGAGACCAGTTGGGTGATAGATAGTGGCGCCTCCATACACGCCACATATCGCAGAGTTCTTTTCATCTTACACACAGGAGACTACGATGCTGTAAGGATGGGGAATGACAATCAGTCCAAAGTCGTCGGTATTGTAGATATCTGCCTTGAAATAGACAACGGGACAAGGCTAGTGTTGAAGGGAGTTAAGCACATCCCAGACATCCGGTTAAACCTGATCTCAACGGGCAAGCTGGATGATGAAGGTTTCTGCAGCACATTTAGTGACGAAACTTGGAAGCTCACTAAAGGATCAATGGTGGTGGCACGAGGTAAGAAAGATTCAACTCTGTATTTGATGCATGCTAAGTTTTCCAATAGTAGCATAAATACAATCAACAGTAATGAGACAGCCGAGCTATGTCATAAAAAGCTCGGTCACATGAGTCAAACGGGGATGGAATACTACGCAGACGGAATGTTCTTCCCGAATTGAAGAACTCACACTTACGGAAGTGTGAACACTGTCTGGCTGGAAAGCAGAACAGAGTGTCTTTCCAGAGCTCCCCGCCTCAGCGAAAACCGGTGGTACTTGATCTCATACATTCAGATGTATGTGGTCCGATGCAGACACGAACACTTGAAGGGTCACTTTACTTTGTGACATTCATAGATGATCATTCAAGGAATATCTGGGCATACACCTTGAAGAGAAAAGATCAAATGTTGGGAGTGTTCAAGGAGTTTCATGCCCTGGTAGAGAGAGAAACTAGCAAGAAACTCAAATGCATCAGAACAGACAACGGTGGAGAATACAGAGGTCTGTTTGATCAGTACTGCAAGATGCAAGGAATCCGACATCAAACGACACCTCCGAAGACACCTCAACTGAATGGCCTAGCTGAGAGGATGAACAGAACCTTGTGCGAAAGGGTCAGAAGCTTGCTGTCACAAGCCAAGCTGCCGAAGACATTTTGGGGGAGGCACTCAACACAACAGTACATGTTTTGAACATGTCCCCAGCGGTCACACTGAAAGGTAATGTTCCTAACCAAGTTTGGACATGTAAAGAAGTGTCATATGAACACTTACATGTCTTTGGGTGTAAAGCATTTGTACACATCCCAAAGGACGAGAGATCCAAGCTTGATGCAAAGACGCGACAATGTGTCTTTATTGGCTATGGTCAGGATGATTTCGGCTACAAACTGTATGATCATGTGGAGAAAAAGATTGTCAGAAGCCGAGATGTTGTATTTGTTGAAGACCAGACCATAGAAGATATCAGAAATGAGATAAAGACAATGCCCCAGCAATACAGAAATGTGAATCCAAAACCTCATACGCCGGTGCCAGCACAAGTTGAAGATGAGTTTCCCAGACATGAGGGTACAAGTGATGAAGCTCCCAGAGATAATGATCATGATCAACCACCATTACCATAAGCTACACCAACAGTTCCACATAGAAGGTCTGACAGAGAGAGGCGACTGTAGGCACTGCATTTTGCATGTAAGACCCGATGATGAGTCTCATTTGGAGGCACTACCTTTTAAGTCGCGAGAGCCACGGGAAACAGAAGTCGGAAGGGAACTGGTATTTTCGTTAGATTTTATTCGCTTGTTTAGCTTCGGGTTCGCTAGTTGGACCTCCGTTTTAAACACACCCTTAGCCCACTAAACACACACCAGACCCATCTCACCCAAGCCCAATCCAAAAAAATAATTAAAACATTTAAAATACATGTCACAAATTAAATTAAATTAAATTAAAGTTAATTAATTAAAAAACAATTAAAAACAATTAAAATCCAACACAAATTAAATTCCAATTTAAATTAAATTAAAACAAATTAAATTTAAATAAATCTAATACCAAAATTAAAATAAATCACTTCCTAATTTAATATATCACCCACCTAAATTATATATATTCTTTCCCTTTTTAAAATTAATTAATCACCTCCATATTTTGCATGATTTGTTTCATTTGGAAACCCATACCAAACCCTAACACATGCACCACTATAAAAACAACAACAAATTGCAACCATAATCCTCTCTTCCACTCACTCGGCTCTCTCTTATATTCAACGAACAACCACACAATAAACCTACACACCAAAAATCAAACTCACAAACGACACTTGCACTCAGTGACAAATCCAAAACGCACATAGGCCAACAAACACATCATGCAGCCACTAAGAAACGCACATGCACTGCCCATTTGATCATTAACCGAGAGAAACATAGCCTGCCCCCTTTCACTCAACTTTCAGCAGCCCTTCACGCCATCATCTTCTTTCAACGTCACTTACCAAGACACGCACAGCCCCCTCACAAATAAACTGCCCATTGACCACACATTCAACTCAGCACCCAACGTAGCAGCCCCTCCACAGAACCAGCCGCGTAAACACCATCAAACCAGCCTAGTTCAGCCGCTCCTTCACTGCCAAATAACCGCACCATAAACCCCCTTACTGCCCAGTTCAGCCGCACCATAAATCCCTCTTAAAACTGTCCAGAAAACACCCTAAAAACTGCACAAAACCCTCCTAAAAAATCACCAAAAACAGCATCCCCTAGCCTCCAAAAATCGCCAAAACAGTCCATTAACACACCTGAAACAGTGACCAGAAAATACAGAGAAAACAGCAGCAAAACGGAGTGAAAATAGCGATCAAAATAGCAAAACAGCGAGCTAAGACGTTAATCCAGTGAACCGGAAGAGTTGCAGAGTGATAGCCATTCCGACGGCCGTGAAACGCGAGTCCGAAAGTCGACATAAAAGGTTAGACCTGAGGGTACTTTTCCTATTATTTCCATCTATCTTTTTAATCGTTTTATTCATTTTTATCGCATGAGATTCGTTTATTGGTGCATGATTGTGGCCCTTGAATAAATGGAAGATATATGTATTGTGGAATGATGCATGTTGTGGCCCTTGAGTAAAATGGAAAATGTGTCGCCTCTTGTGGTATATATGATGGAAACCCAGACATAAATTTCATAGCCGATTCCGAATGGACGGTAGTATGATCTATACTCGGGATACAACTCCACGTACCACTTGAGTAAACGGCGCATATTTCATTTTATGTTGTTTTGATTTGTTTATTATTCGCTACTTGATTTTCGCATGTTATTTGTTTATGTAATGATGAGATAAAGCGCATGGGCTTAGTAAGTGCGATTAAAGGTCCTCTATTTTGAGAGGTTAAAATCCTTTACCACGATGCTTTGCCGCACCAGATAATGTATATTCGATTGGATGTGAGATGTGTTCAATCGGATACACGAAGTCCGATATCATTGTCTTTACTTTTTACATATGTATTATGTTGTTTGCGCATGGGCTTAGTAAGTGTGATTAAATGTCCTCTATTTTGAGAGGTTAAAATCCTTTACCACGATGCTTTGCCGCGCCGGATGATGTATAGTCGGTTGGATGTGAGATATGTTCAATCGGGTATACGAAGTCCGATATCGTTGTCTTTATTTTTATATGCATTATAATGTGATGCGCATGGGCTTAGTAAGTTGGATTAAAGGTCCTCCATTTCGAGGGGTTAAAGAACTTTTACCACGAGACTTCGTCGCGCCTCTCATTTCGTTATTCACTTTTCTTGTATGTCATCTTCTTGCATAATCATGCATTATGTTGCATCGCGCATGGGCTTAGTAAGTCGGATTAAATGTCATCCGTTTCGATGGGTTAAAATCTTTTACCACGATGCTTTGCCGCGCCTTTTAGCCCGTTATTATTTATTAGGTGTCATCTATTCATCCGTTCATGTATGTGTCATGTTGTTTACCGCATTTTGGAGGTCACTGCTGTAACCCCGTTCGAACGCGTTTCAGAACACCACACGAATGCATGTTTTCTGTCTGCTCCCGTTCGAACGCGTTTTCGAACGCTACTCGAACGCGCATGCATTTGTTTCATCAGGTCTGGTCCAGTTCGAACGCGTTATCAAACGCTATACGAACGCGAACCTTCTATTTACCGTTCGAACGTGTTTTAGAACGCTACACGAACCCACATACACTGAATTGAGTCATTTTCATCACATGTCATGCATAATTGTTTCTTAGGTGATTTATCTTGTATCATGTAATCAATCATACTATTTGTATCTCTGTATTTATCTATTTGATGTGTTCATAAGATGGTATTCAAGCATGATTATGTCATTAGTATGTTACTTGGTTCTTAGGTATGATTTAGCCTATTTGGTTGTTCATTTTCAAGTATGATTAGTCATTTGTTTTGCGTTTGGAATTTTCATTATGTTTAGGTTGTTCTTTGTTTTCCGCATTATATGATGGAAACATGTTCATGAGATTGTCGTGTGCTATTGCATGTATGTCGTTATGATGATTACTTTCATGTATGTGAACTTAAAAGTAGAATACTCCTTGGAAATAAATGTTGCTTAGGCTTGGTTAAATTATTGCACAAATCATTTCATTACAAGTGGCATAAGTAAGGGACCATTCCGAACCCAACGGTTTGAGGTCTTCCCTTACGAGGGGTGAGTGCGGCCTTAAATCTTTGTCCCGGTTCACACCGGGTGGTGACTCCATTATTCTCTGGTTTAGTCCCCCGCAGGCTACTCCGTACTCCCAACCGGGCCCCGAGCCCGGGACAGCATGCGTCGCCCAGTTTCTGTGTTCCCACAGCGACCTTCAACCAGATACTCTGCATATGAGTATGTGCTGCTTACTGATGGGGGAGAACCCGAGAGCTACCAGGAGGCTGTGGAAATAGAAGACAGAGAAAAGTGGGAGGAAGCCATGCAAGATGAGATGGAATCTATGCATGACAATCACACTTTTGAGTTGGTGAAATTTCCAATAGGCAAACGGGCTTTGAAGAACAAATGGGTGTACAGGGTGAAGCAACAGGAGCACACTTCACAACCCCGATACAAAGTCAGGCTAGTCGTCAAGGGATTCAATCAAATAAAAGGCATTGACTTTGATGAAATCTTCTCTCCAGTTGTGAAGATGTCATCCATCAGAGTGGTACTCAGCTTAGCAGCAAGCCTCGACCTGAAAGTTGAGCAGATTGATGTCAAGACCGCATTTCTTCACGAAGATCTGGAAGAAGAATTTTACATGGAGCAACCAGAAGGCTTCAGAGTCAGAGGGAAAAGAGACTATGTGTGCAGACTCAGGAAAAACCTCTACGGTTTGAAACAGGCACCGAGACAGTGGTACGTGAAGTTTGAGTCAGTTATGGGGGAGCATGGATACAAAAAGACCACTTCAGACCATTGTGTTTTCGTTCAGAGATTTTCTGACGATGACTTTATCATCTTACTGTTATATGTAGATGATATGTTGATAGTTGGCCATAATCAATTGATGATTGATAATTTGAAGCAGCAACTGAGTAAGTCTTTTGAGATGAAAGACTTGGGGCCAGCTAAACAGATATTTGGCATCATGATCGGCTGTGATCGAAAAGCCAGTTATAGTTGTCACAGGAGGAGTACATCGAGAAGGTACTTCAGAGATTCCATATGGACAAGGCTAAAGCGGTTAACACTCCTCTTACTGCCCACTTTAGATTGAGTACACAACATAGTCCATCTACTGAGACAGGGAAGGAGGAAATGAAACAGGTTCATACACCTCAGCAGTGGGAAGTCTTATGTATGCCATGGTGTGCACAAGGCCAAACTTAGCACACACAGTTGGATTGGTCAGCCGGTTTATGTCAAACCCAGGAAGAGAACACTGGAATGCCATCAAATGAATTATGCGGTATTTACGAGGCACATCCAAGATGAGATTATGTTTTGGAAGCAGCGAACCAGTGTTGATGGGCTACACCGATTCAGATATGGCAGGAGATGTGGATACCCGAAAGTCTACTTCGGGGTATCTGATTACTCTCTCAAGGGGAGCTGTGGCATGGCGGTTGAGGTTGCAGAGATGTGTTGCACTTTCTACAACAGAGGTAGAATTCATTGCAATGATAGAAGCTTGCAAGGAATTGTTGTGGATGAAGACATTCGTCCAGGAATTGGGTTTCAAGCAGGAGAAGTACATTTTGTACTGCGATAGCCAGAGTGCTATCTATATCGTTAAAAATTTCACCTTTCACTCGAGGTCAAAACATATCGATGTGAGGTATTACTGGATACGAGACGTCCTGAGCTCAAAGCTGTTAGAACTAATGAAAATTCACACTAATGACAACGGTGCCGATATATTCACCAAGGTTTTACCGAAATAGAAGCTTGAAATATGTCGTGCTATAGCCGGGATGACAAAACTCTCCACATAGTCAGAGTGGGGAGATACAGAGAACTACGATTGGCTTGATCTCAACTCAGGTACGTAGACAGTCATACAGATGCAGCCAGGGGAGGATCCTTTGAGGATCCGGTTTGGATGATTGATGATCGGCTCA
>SKCR01053198.1:0-30445 GCA_019454045.1 Zanthoxylum bungeanum | reverse complement strand
ATAGGGACCTCTCTTCATTTATATATCTATGGTGATCTAATCACAAATGACGAGAGTGCAATTTCCTTGTTACATAGTTAATTTGCTACAACAACACAATGATCTGTGCAAAAAATAGTGACGCTATGGTCATTTTGTCCAACACAACAACCCCTGCCAATCTCGGATCTTGAGTAAGAATCCTCATGGAAGAAATAAACGCTTGATATTTAACGAGGGTTTTTCGCGTGCAAATTGGCTACCAATTTTAATTATCTTTGTAAGGTCTCATCATCATAACCCCTTAAACATGCATTCTAAACACATAATAAAGCGCATATGTAAAAAATAATGATATGCGGATGGATATTTTACACATTGATCCTAGATCACATCTCTCACTTTCTCTCTCCCTCTCCTCGCTAGCACAAATATTTCTTCTACCCGTTCACTACACTTCTAAAGAAACCTCATTACATTGAGGGGAATATGTGAGAAGAGAATACAAAGAATAAGAGGTGAAAAGGCTGGACACGCAGGTCCAATTAATAAATCAATTTATTACAACAATTTCTAAAATTGCCCCCACCCATCTAATATCCATCCGATATACATTATTCAAACATCACAACCATGTATTCATACAAGCATGTTATCAATCAATCAATCCAATTAATTAATCTTGATAATTAGTGATCATCCAATGTTCAAACAAAGATTTGATTTTGTTCGAGTCAAACTCGTATTGCGAAACGTACTCAAAGTACGATTTCTCAAATAAAATTAAATTACATGATTAAATCCAATTTAATACGTATTTAATTCTAATTCATTATTTAATTCCAAATTAAATATTACACTTTATAAAATAAACCTTTACGACTTAAATTCCAAATTTAATCGTTACGGGTCTCAAAGCCCGATTAATATCCAATATTAATTTAATTAAAGTCCAATGGGTTTTTAATTAATTTCTTGAGGTGTGGACTTTTGGTCAACTCGGGTCAAACCCGCAACCAAAGTCCAATCCGGGAGTTACCCCATAAGCCCATAAATTAATTTAGGCCCATTAGGCCCAATTAAACGTCAAAGGTTCATTAGTCGCATTTGGGCCTTTTGGAAGCGATTTTGGGCCTAATTGGATCCAACCAATTTTGGCCTAAACCAACTTTGTACAACAAAGTCCAATAAACCCAATAACAACTTTAAAAGCCCAAATCCAATTTTAAGCCCAATAATTTAATTTCAAAAATTCCAAATTTTCCAATTAAATTACCTAAAGTGTATAGCATTATTAATTGCCCAAATCAAAGTTTCCAAAACACTAAATTTGTCCAATTAATCATGCTTAACATCAATGAATCATGTCCAACATAATTTGATCAAAATCAAACCCAATTTTATGCTTCAAGTGCCTCGGCCAAAGGGAAAAATATGCCCAAATCAAATTCAATCCAATTGAACCCAATCAAACATAAATTCAACATCCCCAAATGATTTCCAAGTCATCCAATGAACAAAAAATCAAAATCCAAGACATTAGGGAGCTAACCAAATTCGGCCATCAAAAGCAAATTGGGGAAAAATTGTTCCAAACACTTTTCATCAAATTGATCTAATCAATCATCAATTAAACAACATTTAAGCATTCTAAATCATCCAATTTCATTAAACATGCTCAAAATCAAGTTTACCCAAATTAAAGTTTTGGCCAACAATAAGCAAATTGGGGAAAATCAATCCAATTAATTTTTCTTCAAATTGATTACATATAACTCTAAGTTATTCATATACAAGCATTCTGAAACAAACAATTTGTCAAAATCATGCTTCAATCAAAAAACCCAAATTTTGCTCAAGAACCCTAAAACGTTTTATGCACAAATGGCTCAAGATACCATTGTTGAGTTTGAATCAAGTCCCAAGATCATAAATCATGCATAAAAACGAGTAGAATACAACCAAATGAGGTGCGGAAAAACTCACATGGATGGGTAGAGATGCATCAAAGATGGACCAAATTCGCACTTCATGTTTCTGCCTCCATCAAGCTCGGTTTTGGGCTTCTTGAACTGCAGTGGACTGCACGGTGGGGGCTGTTTTGATGCTCCAAAAATCGGCCATGAAAGACTCCATTGAAGCCCCAAGCTTCAAGCTTTCCAAGCTCACAAATTCGTTTCCCTATCACCATAATACAATCCATGTGTGTGCTAGCACTACTCTTCTTCATTTGCTTCTCAAAATTTCGGTCAAACCAGAAATTTTTGGAGAAGAAATCGGCTCCAAGCCAAAAGTGGAAGAAGGAGAGAAAAGGGAGGGAGAGGAATAGATGCATAAAATGTGAGAGAAAAAGTAAAAAGAAAATAAAATGTACTAGGTTTTATATTTTTTTTCAAAATTAAAACCATTTACCATATATTTTACTTTTCTTTAAATGCTAAAGTCAAAAAGCAAAAGCAAAAGTTGCTTTTTCAACTTCTACATCAATCACTCAAATCAAGTGACAACATGTCATATCACTCAAAGTGACATTTGATTCGACGCTTGATGTGACTAGCGATTTGACGCATGATTTGACTTGCGTGCCGCACTCGAATTCGAAATGCGAATGCGCTCGCAAATAATCCCGGGCTCGGGTTCGCTAATTCCAAATTAACGAATTTTCTGTTGCGTCATAATTAAATGATTACGCCTAGCGATATCACTATTTACGTCGCTAACGAATTAATTCTAAATTAATTCGTTCGCCCGAATTAAAATCTAATTTTAATTCCGCGTCGAAATCCAATTTCTTATAATATATCGAATATATTATTTTATCGATTAATTCCAAATTAATCGTTCTCTCTCTTTAACGATATTTATATCCGAGATAAAATATCTCCGCAATTAATCCCAGATTAATTTTCTCTCTCTTCTAATTAATCCCAGATTAATTAAAGTGCGAGTCATACGTCATCGGTGAATCTTCAGGAAGCGACCCATGAGATCTCCGGATATGTTGGCAGTAAATACGGTCGTCGGACTATCCGAACAGGTAAGTAGCTCGTACTACGTTTGTACCGATTTACAAGACAAGGTTGGCTTCTAGCAAAGCGCCATGCCTACCCAATTCTCCAGAAATATTCTTACAGGAATATATATAGATCCGTATCAAGCGTAGTATACCATAGTATTGTGTATATCGGCCCAGTATCGGATAGTCACGTGCTAGGCCTGGGGCTGGATTTGTGTCTGCCCCGTACGAAGCACATGTTGGATTTCTGGTAACTAGTCTCTATAATCGGATATACATGACCTTGTCATAATATCCCGATGGCCGCGCAGCACTTAAGAGCACTAATACCGTATCCTGCGTGACATCATCTCCAATATGACTGAAGTGATACTTCCGTCTTGACATCACACCCAATACACTACGACTCTCTGATAAACCCAGAAGTGGTGTACGCAGAACCGGTTAAAGCCCTGTACCACCAAGACCAAAGTCTATCGATTATCGTAAGTATTAGCGATGTAAGTCTCAGGTTAAGACCATATACACCTACCCTGATTTCGGCCTCCCATAGACACATAGTCATAATACCAATGGGATTCCGATGGGTCTATCCAGAGCGAAGCTGTTTCCCGTACCATCGGTGAAACACAACCTCCTATCGCACTTGCATAAGTATCCAATACTTAAATACATGAGAAATATGTCGTCGTGGCCTCACAACGCGCACAAGTGCAATACTAGCCTATTCCGCATTATCGATGTCCTGTCTCGATAATACTCCGGCTAGGGATATTTAATGATTAATCCTTCGTGGACTGATACTGTCTCATATCATCTTAATCCAGGAACTAATCATATGGACATCTCTTCATTTATATATCTATGGTGATCTAATCACAAATGATGAGAGTGCAATTTCCTTGTCGCATAGTTAATTTGCTACAACAACACAATGATCTGTGCAAATAGTGACGCTATGGGTCATTTTGTCCAACACACGATTGCATTTAGCGTATGAAATAAGCCTTTAAACCCCTAGGTGTCCCTAGTGGACGAGTTGTAGTCTCATGAGGGCTTACAGCAACGATACCCACAAACGTTGATAAGAGTAAAAAGATAGTAAAACTAATGCACACAAAGGAAAAATAAGACAAGAGAAAAGAGAATAAAGAAGTTAGTGACTAAACAGATGAAACTTCTTATCCAAGTTAATAGTTGATTTATTTCTTTCTAAATTACCGAATAAGTGAATTCTCCGATTATTTTTTCACCATTCTTCATATACATAGCCAACAAAATATTAATCAACTCATTTTTGCCCACAATAGTCAAACGTATAGTTGAGAAGAAAATAATATTTTTGTCCTAAGGTTTTATCAGAATTCACACCTTTTTCAGTAATTGAATATTTTTCTGAAATTTTAATTTTAATTTTTGAATTTTTTTATTATTTATATACAATATCATCCATCTATGTAGCGAGCTTTGGGTTAGTGATTCCCAAACCAGTTAGTTTTAGGGCACTTGGTGTTAAGACACCCCTACAGACTTAATTACTCAGACTTTAGATATATATATATAATTTTTTTGGTAACATCTTCGATCCATGTAACGAGCTTTGGGTCAGTAACTCCCAAACCAGTTGGTTTTAGGGCACTAGGTGTTAAAACACCCTTACAAACTTAATAACTCGGATCTCAGACGTTTTTTTATACACATTTTCTTTTATTTTTTTCTTTTTTTTATCCCATCGCTTTTTTAGATGTTTCCTCTAATTAAACTAGAGCACTGGATATTACAAACTTTTCAAATACATCTCATGGCTGTATGTTACCATGCATGTTGAAAATACCTATCAACTGAGCATATAAAGATCCAATTTAGTCAGTATTATGGAGAATTCACAAATGAAATAACTCAAAAGGAAATAAATCCAAATTAAGTTGGTTTGAAATAGGTTGAGATATGTCTCAGGAATGGAAATTCCTTACATAGCTATCTCACACCAGTTTCACCTGATAAATCAAATAAAAACACAAAAATACAAAAGATTTTTTTGGTTTTTGTAAAATTTTTCAATTGTTTTGGCTTTTTAAAAATTTTGACTAAAAATAAAACAATAAAAATAAGATACAATTTAACTATTCTCCTCCCCCAAACCTAAATGAGACATTGTCCCCAATGTCTTAAACAGTAGAAGAAGAGTTTAGAAAATCCTACCTGGTTAGCTGAAATTCTACAGCTCAATGAAAAGTTAAAGGTTAAGATCTAGATTTATCCGACGCCTCTTACCACAATCATTATCGGACAAGTTTATCTTAGAAAGAATATGGTCAATTTAAGGTTCAAAGGCTAAGATTTGGTCAATTAAATCTGGGGCACTTTTAGCAGTAAAGAGGAGTTCTTTTACAGGCTTTGACACGAACCCATTTCTCCGGGCATCATCAAGAAACACCCAAAGAAAATCATAAAATCCATCAACATTGTACAGTCCAAGCGATTTCTGGTATATGTTTAAGTTTTCCCAAGATAGTACTGTAAACATTTCCTCCATCGTGCCTAAGCCTCCTAGTAAAACAATAAAAGCATGAACACGTTAATCATTTATACCAGTCGTTCAAACATACCTGGCACGATCAATTCCCCTCCGTTCGATGGTGCTATCATATTTACCTCCGCCAAGGGTTTTGGGATGATTCCTGTAGGCACTTCATTTTTGCATATAAGTCCATATGATAAGTCTCGTATGGAGACACTACCTCCTTAAGTTGTGGAAGCCGTGGGAAACGGACGTCGGAATGGAAGAGTCAAGAATTGACATTTTGTTGGATTTAATTAGCTGGATTAACTTCGGGTTCGCTTGTTGGACCTCTGTTTCAAAACACATCCTTAGCCCAAACCCTCGCAAGACACACACCAAGCCCGCACACCACTACGCCACACACCAAGCCCACCAAATGGACCAAGCCCACACACCGAAAACCCTAAGGTACACGCCCATAGCCTTCCAAATTAACCAAATCACACATTAAAAACATGCATAAATCAAGCCAAATCCCCTTTCTAAATTAAAGAAATCCCATGGATCCATTTCCTAATAAAAATAAATCATATCCCTAACTAAAAGAGAAGAAATCAAATTAAATCAAATCACTTCCCTAATTAAAAGATTTTTCCTTATCACATACTAATTAAAAATATCTCCTATTATTACACAAATCCTTTCCTTTTCAAACAAGGATAGCCCTCATCCCTTTGCCTATAAAAAAAGCCTTCACAACACATCCAAAACCCTATCATTCACGCATATTGACACAAGAAACGTCAAAGCTTATTCACGCCCAACAACAAACAAGAACCATCCATTGCCGCACCCAAAATCCCTCACTGCCGCCATATCTTCGCACAAACAAACTGCCTCACACGTAGCCTTGCTTCACGCCACACGTTGTGTGATATTATATGCTTGCCGTTATAATGACTTACTTTTAAAGCATGCGAACTTAGTCATAGGATTTATTTTGATGAATGCGGACTAAATCTAAGTTACTTTTGAGGATACATGTTGAGTAGATTCGGTTAGTTTATTGCACAAATCATATCATTACAAGTGACATAAGTAAGGGACCATTCCGAACCCAATGGTTTGAGGTCTTCCCTTGCGAGGGGTGAGTGCGGCCTTAAATCACATTTTCCCGATTCACACCGGGTGGCGACTCCATGTTATTTCTCCGGTTTAGTTCCCCCGTGGGCTATTCTGTACTCCTAACTAGGCCGCGAGCCTGGAACAACGTCGTCAAGTTCTGTGTCCTACAATTCCCAAGACTTGACTATTTTCCTGTACAACGTTTGAAACAATCCTCATTAGTCCAAGATTGTCTCCTCCATATACTAGGTGCATATTCCTTTCAGCTAAGACTCGACCCAATTCCCGTGCTGCTGCTATGTACTCTAGTTTCACACCAACACTAGTACCACAAAACACACAAATATTTACAACTCGCCTTCTTGAAGTGGCTTCCATATTTTATGTGTTTCTTTTTCTACTCTGGATGCCTTCAAGAGTGCAATGATGAGTTGAATTTATAGAACTTGAAAAGGGCGAGTAATAATAGCAATAATATCTTCCAAATGACCATTAGTAGCAAAACAGTAAATCGTTAAAGGTCAAAAGGTCTGGATCTTGTAGGATAAAATAAAAGAGAATATCAAAACAAATCAAATTATTAGGAAAAGACAAAGAGATATAATATTTACAGGAATTAACGGCTTGATTGACGTCTATGCGTTAGAGACAAGCTTCCCATCCAATTTTCTTATAAATTGGCAAACAAGGTCTTTTTGAGTCAGATTCCCGAGACTTAACTGTTGTCTTTCTTTTCGAAATTGTGCATATAACATGCGAATTTCATGATACACATATCCACTGGGATGCGTCTCAAGAGTCTTAGATATGTCATCCAAAGACTCCTTACTCAAGCCATCACTAATGAAATTAATCTTATTTCGCGGTTATCAAACACCATTCCTAAAGAACGACAAAGAGTATTACATGTCATGTGAGCATATTTATAGCAAACACCCATTCTTTTAGCTCTTCTCTTTTTAGCATAAGTGTTTCTGCCTAGACCATACATATGTGAAATAAAAGAGCCAGAAGACTCACCTGCCAATCGGACCCGTGCTTCAATAATCCAACGAATGTCAGTAGGAATACCTTTGATCATCAGCAGTCTCATCCGTTCTAAGCGAGTTTTGTAGACTTTCATCAAAGAATTTTAAGGGTGAGAAGGAAATTACTTGTGAAGTTTTGCGAGAGAGTCTTCCATCTTGAAATGACTTAACCTGCAAAAACGAAACACACAAAAATTAAAAGACACCAAATCACAATATATACACAAATTGCATTGGTTGCCTCCCAGCTAGCACTAAGTTTAATATCGTCAGCTAGACATGATTTCCCAAATGTTAGGCTGGATCTGATAGTGTGACACTTTCTTTTTGTCTCTTAAATGATTCTCCCCAGTAATACTTGAAACGTTGGCTGTTAACCTTAAATGTGTTGTTAGACTTGGGATTGTACAATTCAACAACTATATATGGTAAAACCTAAGTAATCTCAAATGGGCCTGACCACCTTGATTTCAGCTTTCCAGGGAAAAGTTTCAACCTTGAATCATATAACAACACATGCTGCCCTGGTTTTAATTGTCTGCGCACTATTTTTCGGTCATGCCATTTCTTGATCTTCTATTTGTATAATCTGGCATTTTCATAAGCCTGTAAGTGAAATTCCTCCAACTCATTATGTTGGTGAAATATTTTCTCTCCTGTAGCTTGTGGATCAAAATTAAACTTCTTCAGTGCCCATTACGCCTTGTGTTCAAGCTCCACTGGCAGATGGCATGCTTTCCCGAACACCATTTGATATGGGGACATACCAATGAGTTTCTTGTAAGTTATCCGGTAGGCCCATAATGCTCATCCATTTTTTCAGACCAGTCCTTCCTTGTTGATTCAATGGTTCTCTCCAAGATTATTTTGATCTCCCTGTTTGAAACTTCAACTTGCCCGTTTGACTGTGGATTGTAAACTGTGGAAACTTTATGAGTAATTTCGTATTTGGATAGGAGTGCATCGGAGTATCTGTTGTAGAAATGTGTGTCACAATCGCTGATAATCGCCCGAGGTGTTCCGAAGCAAGTGAAAATATTATTTTCAAGGAACTTGATCACCACCTTTGAATCATTGGATGATAGTGCAATTGCTTCAACACATTTGGAGACGTAATCTAAGACAACTAATATGTACAGGTTTCCAAATGATGGAATAAAGGGTCCCATAAAAATCAATACCCCACACATCGAATATTTCCACTTCCAGAATAATTTGCAGAGGTCCTTCATTTCTCCTGGAAATATTTCCCGTTCTCTGGCACCTGTCACATTGAAGAGCAAATAGATAAGCATATTTAAAAAGAGTGGGCGAGAACAAACTTGATTGTAGGACTTTGGTATAATTTTGTTTCTACTGAAGTATCCGCTATATGGTGAGGAATGACAGTGTTGCAAGACACTGTTGACCTCCTCCTGTGGAACACACCGTCTCAATAATTGATCAGCAAATCATTTGAACATGTACGGCTCATCCCAGACTTAGGGCTTGACTACTTTGAAGAACTTTTTTTGTTACTGAGTTGTCCATTCCAACGGCCATTTTACTGACACTATGTAGTTTACATAGTCAGCATACCAAGGGACATTATGTTGTTTCATGGTAAATAAATGTTCATCTGGAAAAGTTTCTTTGATTATCAGTTCTTTGCCAGCTGTTTCTCCATTCTCGAGTCTCGATAAATGATATGCCACTTGGTTTTCTGTCCATTTCCTATCTTTGATCTCCACATCAAATTCTTGCAGAAGAAGTATCCATCGGATCAATCTGGGCTTGGCATCTTTCTTCGCGATCAGATACTTGATTGCTGAATGATCTGTGTAGACCACCACCTTAGGACCCAACAGATAAGATCAGAATTTGTCAAAAGAGAACACAACTGCAAGTAACTCTTTCTCAGTGGTTCTGTAGTTGAGTTGAGCTTCATTCAGAGTTCTACTGGAATAGTAAATGGCATGGAAAATCTTTGCTTTGCGTTGTCCCAAATTGGCACCTACAATAAAATCACTTGCATCACACATCACTTCAAATGGAAAGGTCCAGTCCGGTGCTACTATGATGGGGGCAGAGACCAGCTTTTCTTTTAGGATCTCGAAGGCTTCCTGGCATTCTTTGGTGAAGTTGAAAGGCACATCTTTCTCCAGAAGATTGCAAAGAGGTTTTACAATTTTTGAGAAGTCTTTGATAAATCTCCTATAAAAGCTAGCATGTCCAAGAAAACTCTGAATCTCTTTTACCTATATGGGTGGAGGTAGTTTTTCAATTGTCTCAATTTTTGCTTTGTCTACCTCAATTCCCTTTGTGAGATCCGATGTCCCAGAATGATGCCTTATTTTACCATGAAATGCCATTTTTCCCAGTTGAGTACCAGGTTGGTATCTTCGCATCTTCGTAACATCTGTTCCAAATTTTGCAAGCAGTGGTCGAAAGAATCTCCAAACACACAGAAGTCATCCATAAAAACCTCCATACTCTATTCCAGCATGTCTGAGAAGATGGCCATCATGCAACGTTGGAATGTGGTAGGAGCATTTCATAGTCCAAATGGCATTCTGCGGAAAGCGAAAGTACCATACGGACATGTAAATGTGGTTTTCTCCTTATCTTCTGAGGTGATGGCTATCTATTTATACCCCGAATATCCATCCAAAAAGCAATAGTACTCATGTCCCACCAGTATCTCTAGCATCTGATCAATGAATGGCAGCGGAAAATGGTCTTTCCTCATTGTTTTGTTCAGTTTTCGATAGTCCATGTATACTCTCCATCCAGTCATCGTCCTTGTTGGAATCAGCTTGTTCTTTTCATTTTTGACTACAGTAATTCCTCCTTTCATTGGTACACACTGCATATGACTCACCCAACTGCTATCTGAGATGGATAAGATGATGCCAATATTCAACCATTTGATGATTTCTTTCTTCACGACCTTCTTCATAATTGGATTGAGTCTCCGTAGATGCTCCACTGTGGGTTTGTACTCATCGTTCATCAGAATCTTGTGCATGCAAAATGATAGACTAATGCCTTGAATGTCTGCTATAGTCCAGCCAATAGCTCTCATGTGTTCTCGTAACACTCTCAGCAACTTTTCTTTCTGCTCCAATGTTAGCGAAGAAGAAATGATAACAGGTAATTCAGAAGAGTTTCCAAGAAATGCATACCTGAGATGACTCGATAATAGCTTCAGCTCCAGCTGCGATGGTTCTTCAATTGAGGGCATGATTCGATCTTTCTTCAGAAGTTCCAGACTTTCCCCTGGTGGTGTCGATTTGAATCAGAATGGCTTTTCAAGATAGTTGATACATTCCAGAATTTCAGCATCTAGCTCGTTGTCAGTCATGTTGTTGATGCAAGCTTCAAGTTTATCTGTGCGAATTGTATCAGTATCCTGAATGATACTATAAATAACATCAATTCTGAAACATTCTTCCTCTTTTTCATCACTCGGGAATTTAATGGCTTTGAAAACATTAAAGGTAACTTCTTGGTCCTGCACTTTCATAGTTAGTTCCCTTTTTGTACATCAATCACAGCTCGACCTGTAGCCAAGAATGGTCTCCGAAGGATGATAGGAACATCTTTGTCTTCTTCCATGTCAAGGATAATGAAATCTGCTGGGAGAATGAGTTTGTCGACTTTGACCAGCACATCTTCAACAACACCTCTCGAAAATGCGAGCGTTCGATCAACAAGTTGCAAAAAGACTGAGGTAGGCATTATTTCTCCAATTTACAGTTTCCTATAAATAGAAAAAGGCTTTAAATTAACACTTGCACCTAAATCACATAAAGCATTACCGGTATAATGTTGTCCAATAGTGCATGGGATGGTGAAACTGCCAGGATCTTTCAACTTCGCGGGAAGTTTCCTCTGAATGATTGCACTGCATTCTAATATCAATGTTACTGTCTCGTAATCTCCCAATCTCCGCTTTCGTGAAAGAATATCTTTCATGAATTTGACATAGCTGGGCATTTCTTCCAACGCTTCTGCGAATGGAATGTGGATGTGCAACTTTTTGAACACCTCCAAGAATCGAACAAACTGCTTGTATAGTTTGTTCTTCTGGAGACGCTGTGGAAAATGTGGAGGTATAGTGATCATTTCTTGAGTTTTTTCCTTTGCTTATTTATCCTCCATCTATGGAACTACTTCACTGCTTTCTTTTGGAACTTCCTCAATAGTTGCCCTGACTCCAACATTTTTATTGATTTCAGTACCGTTTTTTAACATGATGGCATGACATTGCTCATTCCCTATTTTCCTTGGATTTGGTTCTATGTTGCTAGGAAGATTTCCTGGCGGTCTGTAACTCTGAGCATTGGCCAGTTGTCCAATTTGATTCTCCAGTGCTTTAATAAAAGCAAATTGACTTTGAATTAACGCTATTTGGGATTGAAACATAGCATCATAACTAGCTGCTTGAGAGTCGTGTTTTGCTTCTATATTTTTCAAGTGGGTCAGCACTTCTGTTATTCCTGTTTCAATTACCTGCTTCTGGCCTTTGTTTTGCTGTGGGAATTCGGGTGGTAGGTTGTTCATTTGCCGTGAAATGTTGCTCCATGTGAAATTGGGATGATTTATCCACCTTGGGTTGTAGGTGTTGGAATATGGATTGTGTTGGACAATTATGACCCATAGCGTCACTATTTGTACAGATCATTGTGTTGTTGTACAAATTAACTATGTGACAAAGAGATTGCACTCTTATCATTTGTGATCAGATCACCTAGATATATAAATGATATGAGGTCCATATGATTTTTTCCTGGACTGAGAAAGATATGAGACAGTATCAGTCCACGAAGGATAAATCATTAAATATCCTTAGTCAGAGTATTATCGAGATTGGACATCGATAAATACGCAAAAGACTAGTATTACACTTGTGCCCGTTGTGAGGGCATAACATCATAGTTCTCATATATTTGGGTCTAGGATACTCATGCAAGTGTAATAGGAGTTTGTGTTTCACCGATGGTATAGGAAACAGCTTCGCTCTGGATAGACCCATTCGGAATTCCATTGGTAGTATGACTATGTGTCTTTGGAAGTCCGAAATCAGGGAAGGTGTATTTGGTCTTAACCTGAGACTTGCACCGCTAATACTTGCACACAATCAATATACTTTGGTTGAGGTCGTCCAGGGCTTTAACAGGTTCTGTGTACGCCAATACTGGGTATATTGAGAATCGTAGTGTGTTGGGTGTGATGTCAAGACCGAAGTGTCACTCCAGTCATATGGAGATGATGGTCACGTGGGATACGGTACTGGTTCTCTTAAGTACTGTAGTCATCGGGATAATATGACTAGCTCATAGTTATCCGATATAGAGACTAGTTACCAGACATCTGACATGTGCTTCGTATAGGGCAGACAGAATTCCAGCCCCAGGCATAGCACGTGATCATCCGATACAGGATCAAAATACGCAATACCACATATACTACGCCTGATATAGATCGCTTATTCCTAGAAGCATGTTTCTGGAGAATTGGGTAGGCATGGCGATTTGCTAGAAGCTAACCTTGTCTTGTGAATCGGTGCAAACGTAGTACGAGGTACTCACGTGTTCGGATAGTCCGACGACCCGATTTACTGCCAACATATCCGGAGTGTTGGTTTCTATAATATGTCCCAAGGAAAGATTAAGCATATGAAATACAACAATGAATATATATATTAAAATATGAAGTATGGCGGAATCATACTTACAATGCTTTAGTGATGAAGAAAATCAAACCAAAAGTGGAAGCTCCAAGGTTGATGATTTTCGGCCAAGGAAGACAAGAGGTGGAAAGCTCCAAGCTTTGTGTATTCCAAGCTCTTTGATGGTTTCCCTATCACCTCTTTATGATCCCTTGAAGGTGCTAGCCTTTGTTGTGATTTTTCAATGCACAACTTCTTCAAATCTTGCAACAAAATTGAAGAAATGGAGAGCAAAAACTGCATGCAGTTTTCGGCAATTTGAGAGAGAAAGGTTGTGTTGTGTAATCAATTTTGTTACCAAAAATCAATTTATATTTATGCCATAATATTTATTAAATTAATAATAAACTTATGACACAAATCATGCAATGGCTTAGAGTGTCAAACACTCAAACTCCATGCATAACCATTGAGTGTATTGTACACTATCACCATGCAATGCATTAACCATTAAATAATGCATATAATGACATGTGTCATGTGGGCCCCACACATTTCCAAATGAAAGTGGGCCCACGTACACTCACGCGTTCGGGTTCGATATTTCCGAAATACCGAACTTACGTCGCGACGTTAATTAAATCGAATTTAAATAAATAATTGCGCCTGGCGAAATTATTATTTACGTCGCTAACGAATTAATTCTAAATTAACTCGTATGCCCGAATTAAAATCTAATTTTAATTTCGCGTCGAAATCGAATTTCGATTATTATATCGAATATAATAATTTTATCGATTAATTCCAAATTAATCGTTCTCTCTCTAAATAAGGCACTTTATCCAAGATAAAGTTTCTCCGCAATTAATCCAAGATTAATTAAGTCCGAATCAAATATCATAGGTGAATCTTCAGGAAGCGACCCAAGAGATCTCCGGATATGTTGGCAGTAAATACGGTCGTCGGATAATCCGAACACGTACGTACCTCGTACTACGTCTTTACCGATTCACAAGACAAGGTTGGCTTCTAGCAAAGCGCCATGCCTACCAATTCTCCAGAAATATTCTTATAGGAATATAAGATCTATATCAAGCGTAGTATACCGTAGTATTGCGTACATCGATCCAGTATCGGATGATCACATGCTAGGCCTGGGGCTGGAGATGTGTCTGCCCCGTACGAAACATATATCGGACATCAAGCAACTAGTCTCTTTAAATCGGACAATCCTGACCTGGTCATATTGTCCCGACGGTTGCAACCTTTTATAGAGTACTAGTTCTGTGTCCTGCGTGATCATCACCTCCATATGTCTGAAGTGATACTTCCATCTTGACATCACATCCAGTACACTACGATTCTCGATAAACCCAGAAGAGGTGTACACAGAACCGGTTAAGGTCCCCAACCACCAAAACCAAAGTTTACCGATTGTCGCAAGTACTAGCAATGTAAGTCTCAGGTTAAGACCATATACACCTACCCTGATGCGGCCTCCCATAGACACGCAGACATACTACCAATGGGATTCCGCGGGGTCTATCCAGAGCAAAGCTGTTTTCCGTACCATCGGTAAAACACAACCTCCTATCGCACTTGCATAAGTATCCAATACTTAAATATATGAGAACTATGCCGTTGTGCCCTCACAACGTGCACAAGCGCAATACTAGTCTATTCTGCATTATCGATGTCCGATCTCGATAATACTCTGACTAGGGATATTTAATGATTAAACCTTTATGGATTGATACTGTCTCATATCATCTCAATCCGGTATTAATCATATGGACTTTCGCCATTTATATATCAAAGTAAATAACATTACAAAACGGCAAAAGGCAATTTCATTATCACATAGTTAATTTTGTACAATAATACGATATCATTTACAAACAGTGACGCTATGGGACATAATGTCTAACACGGAGATCTCATGGGTCGCTTCCCAAAGATTCACCAATGACGTATGACTCGCACTTTAGTTAATCTGGGATTAATTTAATGAGAGAGAAAATTAATCTTGGATTAATTACGGAGATATTTTATTTGGGATAAAATATCATATAAAGAGAGAACTATTAATTTGGAATTAATCGGTAAATTAATATATTTGATATATTAAAAGAAATTGGATTTCGACGTGAAATAAAAAATAGATTTTAATTCGGGCGAACGAATTAATTTTGAATTATTTCTTTAGCGACGTGAATAGTGATTTCACTAGGCGTAATCATTTAATTACGACGGAACAGAAAATTCGTTAATTTGGAATTAGCGAACCCGAGCTCGAGATTATTTGCGAGCGCATTCGCATTTCGAATTCGAGTTTGGCACGCAAGTCAAATCGAGCGTCAAATCGCGAGTCACATCAAGCGTCAAATCACATGTAACTTTGAGTGATGTGGCATTTGATTGATTGATGTGAGTTGATGTGAGTTGATTGATTGAAAGCATTTAATGTTTTGCTTTTGGAAAAAGAAAGGTATATATGTTTAATTTGTTTTTGAAAAAAATATATATATATATAAAACCTATTTTACTTTTCTTTTTCCCTTCTCTCTCTCCTAGATGCGTTTTTGAGAGCCAAAATCGTTCTTCCTCTCTCTCTGTCTTGGATCGCTGCTTCTCTTCTGTTTTCTAGTTTGACCGAGCAACAATGGAGAAGCAAATGATTTTGTTGCAAGATCTATGTGCTAGCACACCATTGGAGATATACCAAGGTGATAGGGAAGTGTTTTCATGAGCAAGGAATCACCTTGTGAAGATTGGAGCTTGGAGCTTCCATGGAGGACACCCATGGCCGATTCTTGGAGGAAGAAAATCACCATTTGCGCAGCCCACTGCCGAGCTTGGAGAAGGCAGAAACTTGAAGTGCGTTTTTGGTTCATCACCACATGCATCTCAACCGATCAATGTGAGTCATTCCGCACCTCCTATGATTGTATTTACACTTGTTTTATGCTTAATTTATGATCTTGGGACCCTTAGAGGACTCCAACAATGGTATCAGAGCTATTGATTGCATGAAATTGATTTTAGGGCTAAAATTGGGCAAAACGAATTTGGGCATTATTTGATGAAATTGGATTGATGAATATGCTTAATTGATGATTGATTAAATAAATTTGAAGAAATTTTGTTTGGAACAAATTTCCCCAATTTGGCTTGTGTTGGCCGAAAATAAGAACCCTAAAATTGTCTTGGATTCTGATTTTTTGATTCATTGGATGAGTTAGAAATCATTATGGGATATTGTTTTAATGTTTAATTTGGTTCAATTGGATTGAATTTAATTTGGGTATTATTTTCCTCCTTGGCTGAGAACTTTAGGCATGTATATTGGGTTTGATTTTGATTAAATTATGTTGGACATGATTCCATGATGATAAGGATGATTAATTGTACATATTTGGTGTTTTGGAAATATAGATTTGGGTAATTAATAATGCTATGCACTTTGGTTAATTAGAATGTTAAATTTGGAATTTTATATTTTAATTAATTGGGCTTAAAATTGGATTTGGGCTTTTAAAGTTGTTATTGGGCTTCTTTGGCTTTGTTGTACAAAGTTGGGTTTAGGCAAAATTGGTTGGATCCAATTAGGCCCAAAACCGCTTCCAAAAGGCCCAAATGCGACTAATGAACCTTTAAAGTTTAATTGGGCCTAATGCGCCAAAATTGATTTTGGGCTTATGGGGTAACTCCCGGATTGGATTTTGGTAATCGGTTTTACCCGAGTTGACCAAAAGTCCACGCCTTGAAGAAATTAATTAAAAGCCCATTGAGCTTTAATTATATTAATATTTGATATTAATCGGGCTAAGAGACCCGTAACGATTAAATTTGGAATTTAAGTCGAAAAGTTTATTTTATAAATTGTAATATTTATTTTGGAATTAAATAGTGAATTAGAAATAAATGCGTATTAAATTGGATTTAATTATGTAATTTAATTTAATTTGAGAATTCGTACTTTGAGTAGTTATTCGCAAAACGAGTTTGACTCGAACAAAATCAAATCGTTGTTTGAACATTGGATGATCACTAATTATCAGATTAATTAATTTGATTAGATTGATTGATAACATGCTTGTGTGAATACATGGTTGCGATGCATGAATAATATATATCAGATGGATATTAGTCGGGTGGGGCAATTTTGGAAATTGTAATAAATTTGATTTTTTAATTGGACTTGCGTGTCCAGCCTTATCTCCTATTTCTTTGTATTCTATTCTCACATATTCCCCTCAATGCAAATAAGGTTTCTTTAGAAGTGTAGTGTAACGGGTAGAAGTGATACTTGTGCTAGCGAGAGAGATAAAGAGAGAGATTTGATCTAGGATCAATGTAAAGTATACATCCGTATATCATTATTATTTTACATATGCGCTTTATTATTTGTTTAGAATGCATGTTTAAGGGTGTATGATGATGAGACATTAACAAAGATAATAAATTGGTTACCAATTTGCACGCGAAAAACCCTCGCTAAATATTAAGCGTCTTTCCTTCCATTGAGTGATTCTCACTCAAGATCCGAGATGACATTGGTTTGTTGGCCAAAGTCAAGGCCTTTGTCTGTCGAAGATGTGTTTGAATCATGAAGGCTTTGTTCCATATCAGTGTCTTGTCCAAGTTGTGGTTTTTTGGCCAAAGTCAAGACCACTTCTTGTCCATCGACATTGATTACGAAGCTTTCCATGGTCAATGGGTCGCGCTTGACTGGGATCACTAAGTTTGTTGTGCCAAAGCCAAGGCTTAGTTGATTCAGAGGAAAAAGGTTAGGTAATACATTGGATGTATTGGCATATATAAGATATATGTTTCAGACTTGGATGTCCCCCTACCGGATCTAGGAATTGGATTGGATCCAAATGATCTTAGAGAAACACGGTTTCTCGAGTACTCGACAGAGGGTTGAAGGCTCGCCGAAAAATAGTAGGAGGCAAGAATTGAATTTGTAATATTCGTTCAATTACTCACCATACGCGCTCAAACCATATCATTCGTCAAATCATATAAATGTTAGTTGGACTGTATTATAATGATTATATAATTGGATTATAGTAATCAATATATTTGAATTAATTAATTTCGATTTACAGTTGATTTTATAATTGGATTATAGTAATCAATGTAATTGAGGTTAATTAATTTAAATTATATTTGATTGTATAGTTGGACTATAATAATCAATATAATACATAGTACCACAAATCGTTGATTAAATATTTGGACTATTAGAATCAAGATAAAATGAAAGATTAGCATTTAAAACATAATCCTAGGGAAAATGTATTTAAATGACTTAATTTTTCTAATTGGGAATAATATTTCAGGATGGTCCTGGAAATATAATAAGTTAGTTTATTTGATAAAATAACAAAATAGGCCTAAGTCTGGAGTTAAGCAAATAAGTGGAACATGATATTTGGAATATTCATGTAATGATAAATTTAGTGCTTAATCCATTATACTTGTCATATAGACTCCTTAATTTCTTTATCAGAACTAAGGATTAGATTCTTAAAGTATGATATTGAAATTGAAGGATCTTCATAAATCTATACTTAGATTTTAGAAGTAAATAAATTGCAATAGTTAACTCTTGGAGGGTTAATGACTATTCTAAGGAGAAAAGTCAAACTTTGCAATTATGCAAGTAGCGCAAGGCGCACCTTACTTCGATATTCCAGAAAGCCAATGCTTGGCCAAAGGCATCTGAAGTGTGAAAAAATGGCAAAGGAAAAATCATTATAGTCCTCTAGGAAGATAAGAGGACATATCCCAAGAAGGAATTGAAGACGAGCAAGGCTCTTACTTCAAATATGTTTGTCATAATTATGTTCACTACTAGTATTAAAATTATATTTAAATACTTAGTATGGTACATAAATATATGTATTGATGTTTAGAATCTGTTTTGAACAGGTTACTGACTTCAATAGAGATTAATTTGCGAATCGAAAACGGGATGAAAGTCGTTGTTTTGACCGTAGATACCTAAATTTAGGAACTACCCTTTGGGTATGTACGTAAATTACGAAACTGTTATAATGTAACTAGCTTGACTAGGAATATTATCTTGATATCAGTGTTTAATTCGTTGCGGATTGAACATTTATATTTTAGAACGCTAAAGTGTTTTATTATATAAAGATGATATTGAGATAAACACATTAGATGTGAATAACAGAATTTATATTTTGAATATAAATTAAATCTCAAATATATAACATGACAAACAAATAGCTCAAACTGATTTGATCAGGAGAAACTTAATAGTGGCAATGTTGTTTGGGACACATTAAACAAGAATCGTATATCCGCACTTTTGAAAGAGCGGGTTCTAGGACTGATTTGATTCTAATCAAATAAAGTCTACGAATCTAGTTTATTGGGAAAAATGCCTAAAACCCTATTTACTTGGTAAAAGTGTAAATGCCACCGATCTGATAGCCCTAGATCATAGTGAAGCAATTGGGCCCATGTCTAGCTGGGCTAGAGGTGGATATGAATATTTCGTAACCTATACGGATGTGGCATCGCGTTATGGTTATGTGTTTCTTTTGAAGAACGCAAATCGGAAACTTTTATAGTTTCGGCATGAAATAGACAAACATATCAACTATAGTATTAAACTGTTACGGTAAGACCTCAATGAAAAATACTCAAGCAATAAGTTTCTAAAATACTTGAAAGAGTAAAGTATTCTTTCAAAAGAGGACTCCTCCCGGAACACGTCAATTTGACGGTGTGCCCGAACCGAGTAACCGAATTTTGTTAGACATGATTTGGTTAATCATGAGTCGCTCTAAGCTACCATTTCCTTCAATGGATACGAATAAACAGTGCAGAACTAATTTAGAATAAGGTTCCGTTAAAATCTGTTTGACAGATAACATATTATATATGAACGGGAAAGGAACCGGATTTCACATTCCTGTTAAATTTGGGAATGCTAGGCATATGTTGTTGGTTATTATCTAGGTCTCAAGATCAAACAAGACATGAAATTAATGTGCGAATACACCAATGAAGATAGCAGAATACTTACATTGATCGGTTATGTCGATTTGAAGACGAACGAAGCCACAAAACCCACTGGTTTGGTGCGCCCACTGCTGCAGTTCATGTTCACTGGTTTGGCAGTTTCAGGTCTCATTTCGAAGCTCCAAACTTCGTCGAATGGTTCCCGCATCATGGGTGAACCTCCCTAACACCTTCCCAATAGTCGCAAGTGTGCTAGCACTTGGATTTGTCCATGAAAAATCCACTCATTGCCTCCCCAAAGCTCACGCCTGTGAGCTGTGCAGTAAAGAGAAGAGAAGCCCCAAGGGCGTGAGAGAGAAGGAAGAAAAGCTAAAAGGTGTAAATGGATTAATTGTGTAAATGATTTACAAGAATGACTTATATATTTTTTCAAAAAATAATAAGCCTTTTCCAATAATTTTATCCAATAAAATCTATGTAAATCAATTACACATCCATCAAGGTTACTATTCCACCCACTTGCATCACTATTCACATGTCACTTTAATAAAGTGATGGGATGCAAGTCAATCCATCAATCAAATCAATCAATCACTCAAAGTGACTTTTGATTTGACGCTTGATGTGACGATTGATTTGACGCTTGATGTGACTTGCGTCGCCGCACTCGAATTCGAAATACGAATGCGCTCGCAATCACACTCGGGCTTGGGTTCGCTAATTCTCAATTAGCGAACTTTCCGTTACGTCGTAATTAAATGATTACGCCTAGCAAATTCACTATTCACGTCGCTAACGAATTAATTCTAAATTAATTCGTTCGCCCGAATTAAAATCTAATTTTAATTCTGCGTCGAAATCTAATTTCGTTTAATATATCGAATATATTAATTTACCGATTAATTCCAAATTAATCAATCTCTCTCTTTAGACGATATTTTATCCCAGATAAAATATGTCCGTAATTAATCCCAGATTAATTTTCTCTTTCTTCTATATAATCCCAGATTATTAATGACTGCGAGTTATGCGTCATCGGTGTATTATCGGGAAGCGACCCATGAGATCTCCGGATACGTTGGCAGTAAATACGGTCGTCGGAGTATCCGAATCACGTACGTACCAAGTACTACGTTCTACCGATTTACGAGACAAGGTCGGCTCCTAGCAAAGCACGATGTTTACCAAATTCTCCGGTCATATTCATCTAAGAATATTAAGATCTGTATCAGGCGTAGTCTACTAAGTATTGTGTATATCGGCCCAGTATCGGATAGTCACGTGCTAGGGCTGGGGCTGGATAAGTGTCTGCCCCGTCCGAAGCATATGTCGGATGTCTGGTAACTAGTCTCTATAATCGGATATGCATGACCTAGTCATAATATCCCGATGGTTGCGCAACACTTAAGAGCACTAATACCGTATCCTGCGTGACATCATCTCCACTATGACTGGAGTGATACTTCCGTCTTGACATCACACCCAATAATCTACGATTCTCAATATACCCAGCATTGGCGTACACAGAACCGGTTAGAGTCCTAGACGACCTCAACTAAAGTATATTGATTGTCGTAAGCATTAGCGGTACAAGTCTCACGTTAAGACCAAATACACCTACCCTGATTTCGGCCTCCCATAGACACATAGTCATAATACCAATGGGATTCCGAGGGGTCTATCCAGAGCGAAGCTGTTTCCCGAACCATCGATGAAACACGACCTCCTATCGCACTTGCATAAGTATCCAATACTTATATATATGAGAACTATGCCGTTCTGCCCTCACAACGCGCACAAGTGCAATACTAGCCTATTCCGCATTATCGATGTCCTGTCTCGATAATACTCCGGCTAGGGATATTTAATGATTAATCCTTCATGGACTGATACTGTCTCATATCATTCGCAATCCAGGAACTAATCATAGGGACCTCTCTTCACATTGATATATATATATCTATGGTGATCTAATCACAAATGAAGAGAGTGCAATTTCCTTGTCACATAGTTAATTTGTTACAACACAATGATCTGTACAAATAGTGACGCTATGGGTCATTTTGTCCAACATATGTTTGGATGATACCAAACTAAAACCCAAATTGGATAAGTGCCAATTGTAGGTTATCCTATGGATACCAAAAGTACAGTACTTATACAACTCACGAGAGAACAATTAGATTGTTGCTCACCATGCGGTTTTCCTGAGAGGAATACCAATATGCAGTGGTAAGTGAGAGGATGGTAAAACTCAATGAAAATCGGAGTAATACTATTCCAGGCACTGAATCCTAATGGAACATATATAGTTCATCAATGATGAAAATATACCATTAATCTTCGTATACACAAGAACCGCGTATGTCGAAGAGAGTTAGAAAACAACCTGGGGTATGGGTTTCTGATCTCACATTGTAAAGATGTCTATCTTTTGAGGTATACCAACTGACTACGTATGAGTAAGTGATACAATGTATCGACTCCCTATTATGACAAAGTGTCATGATATCTGAAATGGATTCCATGTATATCAACAAGTTTGGACACTAGTTGATGTGCCGCAAGGCATTGTGCCTACTGGTACTTTATAAGTCTTCAATGAAGACATACATGGATGGCAACACACCAACTTGTAAAGCTAGGCTTTTAACGAAAAGGTATCGTTATCAACATTCTGTTGATTTCGATTCAACCTTTTACCTGTTGCCACGGTAAATCCATTTGGATAATGCTTGCTAAAGCTGCATGTTTCATTTATGAAATATGACAGCTGGACAGAAAATCGTTTTCGTGAAAAGGAAATGTTTTGGAGGATGTTTAAAACATCCTGACGATTTTGTCTTACAAAAACTAGAAAACAAGGTTTGCAGGTTAATCGATCCATGTTTGGATTGAAGCAAATATAGGTTCTTGTAATCGTCGTTTTGATGTAATCATAATAGTTTATGATTTAATTCAAAACGAAAACATTCTTGTGTATATAAGAGGGTTAGTGGGAGCATACTAACAGTGGCTGTCCTATAAATAATGAAAATGTGTCATTTCTTGGAAATGATATTCCCATAATAATCAGTGAAAGCTTGTCTTTCGAAAACTCTCCGAGAAATCGTATATTAAAAAATGTACTCGACCTGGTGTCTCATACGCTTTGAGCATATGATTCACAAACAGGCCAATCCAAGTGATAGTCACTGGATTGATATTAAGAACATCCGTTAGTGTCTTAGAGATCTAAGGATGATGTCTTAAACTTTGGAGAATGAGAACTTGAAGTGACTAGGATCACTACCACAAGTATCCCAACCGATAAAAATGGTACTATACAGTTTGAATAACAGTACAGTGAGCTGGAAATATTCCAAGAAGATACTGTTACCGAATAAACAACAAATTCAGATTATTGCTGCAGCTGAGGCAGCAATAGAAGCCTTCTGGGGTCGATAAAATCTAATTAGATTAGATATAGTTCTCTTAGAAGCTGAGCTAGGGTTCAGCACATGCTAAAGAATTAATGGTCTCATCAACGATCCAGATAAATACTTTGATATTACTACTACTAATTTAGATATCTCCCATAATCATGAAAATCCGATGACGAAAACCTTTTATCAGCAATTTGAGCCAACCATACATAGTTCGTGTTAGACATTATGACCCATAGAGTCACTGTTTTGTAAATGATATTGTATTATTGTACAAAATTAACTATGTGATAATGAAATTGCCTTTTGCCGTTTTGTAAAATTATTTACTTTGATATATTCATGGCAAAAGTCCGTATGATTAGTTCCGTATTGAGATGATATGAGACAGTATCAATATAAAAGGTTTAATCATTAAATATCCATAGTCGGAGTATTATCGAGATCAGACATCGATAATGCGGAATAGACTAGTATTGCATTTGTGCATGTTGTGAGGGCACAACGGCATAGTTCTCATATATTTAAATATTGGATACTTATGCAAGTGCGATAGGAGGTTGTGTTTTATCGATGGTACGGAAAACAGCTTCGCTCTGGATAGACCCCGCGGAATCCCATTGGTAGTATGTCTGCGTGTCTATGGGAGGCCGCATCAGGGTAGGTGTATATGGTCTTAACCGGAGACTTGCATCGCTAGTACTTGCGACAATCGGTAAACTTTGGTTTTGGTGGTTGGGGACTTTAACCGGTTCTGTGTTCACCACTTCTGGGTTTATCAGGAATCGTAGTGTACTGGGTGTGATGTCAAGATGGAAGTATCACTTCAGACATATGGAGTTGATGATCGCGCAGGACACAGAACTAGTACTCTATAAAAGGTTGCAACCGTCGGGACAATATGACTAGGTCAGGATTGTCCGATTTAAAGAGACTAGTTGTTTGATGTCCGATATATGTTTCGTACGGGGCAGACACACTTCCAGCCCCAGGCCTAACATGTATCGATGTATGCGATACTACGATATACTACGCTTGATATAGATCTAATATTCCAGTAAGAATATTTCTGGAGAATTGGGTAGGCATGGCGCTTTGCAAGAAGCCAACCTTGTCTTGTAAATCGGTAAAAACGTAGTACGAGGTACATACGTGTTTGGATTATCCAACGACCGTATTTACTGCCAACATATCCGGAGATCTCTTGGGTCGCTTCCTGAAGATTCACCTATGACGTTTAATTCGAACCTTATTAATCTTGGATTAATTGCGGAGAAACTTTATCTTGGATAAAATGCCTTATTAGGAGAGAGAGAGAGATCGATTAATTTGGAATTAATCGATAAAATAATATATTCGATATATTATTAAACGAAATTAGATTTCGACGCGGAATTAAAATCGGATTTTAATTCGGGCAGACGAATTAATTTAGAATTAATTTATTAGCGAACTGAATAGTAATTTCGCAAGGCGTAATTATTTAATTCACGTCGCGACAGAAATTCGTTAATTCGGAATTAACGAAACCGAGCCCGAAAGTTCTTGCGGACACATTCGTATTTTGAATCAAGTGATATCCGCAAATCACATCGCGATATCTCATTACTTAATACAAATAGATGGTGGATGTATCTAGTCACCTTTGAGGGATGATACATTGTCTCTAATCTCAAAGTGTGGTAATGATGGCAAATGATGGATTTCATTTTGGAGGGAAAGCCATGCACGGTTTTGAAGGATTTTTTGCATTAAAAAATTCTTTTGGTATTAGATATCATATCACTTTTCATTTCTTTTGTGTCTCACGGTTTTGGCATGCAAAAGGGAACAAAATTAAAAGTGAAACACTCTCCTCTTCTTTCTCTCTTGCTCACGCCGTGAGCTGCATAAAACAAAGGCAGAAAATTGTTTTCTCATTCTCCAATTTTGCTAGCACAAGCAAGGAACAAAAGAGGTAATAGGGAAACGCATTTGGAGCTTGGAATACTCAAAGATTTGAAGCTTCTCTCCATCTTCTTGCTTGGCCGAAACTTCATCTTGGAGGCTCAAGCATCCTCATCACCATTTTCGTCACATAGCTTTGTAAGTATGTTTCCGCCATCCTTCAAGCTTTGCATGTATGATTATTGTATTTCTATTGCTTAATCTTTCCTTGGGACTAATAATAGAAACCAACAATGGTATCATTGAGCTATGGTTTAAGCATGAAATACATTAGGGTTAATTTGGGAAAAATTGATTGAAGCATGTTCTTGTGGAATTGAATGCTAAAGTATGCTTATATGTATGTTATTTGATATATTACATGATCAATTTTAACAAAAATGCATTGGATGATTTTTCCCCAAAATGTTGTTTTGGCCGAATGTGGAGGTGCTTCCATTGGATTGGAATTTTTCATGCATGAGCTTTGATAACTTAAGCATGTTTAAATGTATGATATTTGATATAATACATGATTAATTTTGAGAAAATGCATTGGATGATTTTTCCCCAAAATTGATGTCTTGGCCGAATGTGAGGCACTTCCATTAAGTTGAATTTTTGCATGCACAAGTTCATTGGATGATTTGATTGTGCTTAAATGTTTGTAATATGAAGTAATACATGATCAATTTTGAGAAAATTGTATTGGATATTTTTTCCCCAAAATTGATGCATTGGCCGAATGTGTAGGTCATTTGAAGATTTGGAATTTTTCATGCACAAGTTTATTGGATAACTTAAGCATGATTAAATGTATGATATTTGATGTAATACATGTTCAATTTTGAGAAAAATACATTGGATGATTTTTTCCCTAAAGTTGATGCTTGACCGAAAATTGAGGTCTTTTCACTATTATTGAATTTTTGCTTTCAAGTTCATTGGATGACCTAAAATCTATATGTATGTTAGATTAGTGATTCAATTGGATTGAAAACAAATCGAACCGCAAAAATCTCTCTTGGCCGAATACAACATGACATGTTAAAGGACTTGATTTTGTTCAAATAAATGTTAGACAAGTGTTTTGAACAATTGATGATTAATGAATTAAATTGGTGTTTTTTGAAATATTTGGTTTAATGAATTAATCATGCAATTACACTTTAATTAATTGAATTTTAAAATTTGTAATATTAAAATTTAATTAATGGGCTTTTATGTTTAATTGGGCCTTATGGGCTTGAAATTGATTTTATGGCATTTAAGGGTGATTCCTTAATTGGGCTTGGTAATTGGGTTTGACCCACATTGACCAAAGCCCAAGCCTTGATAAATCAATTGAAAGCCCATCGGACTTTAATTAAACACACATTGGATGTTAGTTGGGCTTGGAGACCCAATTAGATAAGATTTAGAATCTAATCTTTAAAAGCACATTAAAAGTGTAATCATTTAATTTGGAATTAAATAAATTGAATTAATATTGAATGCGACTTAAATTGGATTTAACGGGTAGTTCGATATAATTCATGAATTCGTACCTTATGTACTTATTCTCAAACGAGTTGGACTCGCGCAAAATCAAACCGTTGATTGAACATTGGATGATCACTTAAACAAAGACTAATTAATTGGATTAGATTGGTTGTATAGCATGTCTTGAATGAATATACATGTATGTGATGAATGAATAGTGTATAGCGGATGGATATTAGAAGGGAAAGGGAATTTTAGAAATTATTGTAAATTAGAATTTATAAATTGGACCTGCGTGTCCAGCCTTATCTCTTTTATCTCTTTGTATTCTCTTCTCACCTAATTCCCCTCAATGTATATGAGGTTTCTCTTATTGTATTATGTAATTGGGTAGAAGTAGAATATTACTAGCGGGGAGTGGAAAGTGAGTGATTTGTTCTAGGAACAAATTGTTTTACATATCCATCCGTATATCACTATTAATTTATTTTATGCACTTTATGATGTTTTAGAAGCATGCTTAAGGGTGTATGATGATGAGACCTAACAAAGATAATAAATTGGTTGCCAATTACGCAAAAATCCCTCAATCTATATTAAGCGATTATCCTTCCATTGAATGATTCTTGTTCAAGATCCAATTGGCATTGGTTTGTTGGCCAAAGTCAAGACCTTGTCAATTAGGATGTACTTGAATCATGAGAGTTTTGTTCCATATCGGTGTCTTGTCCAAGTTGTGATTTGTTGACCAAAGTCAAGATCACTTCTTGTCCAACGACATTGATTACGAAACTATCCTTGTCAATGGGTCCCGCTTAACTGGAATCATTAGGTTTGTTGTGCCAAAGCCAAGGCCTAGATGATTCGGAGGATATGGTTAGAAAATGTATAAGATACATTGGCATATGCAATATGTTTAGGACTTGGATGTCCACCTAACCGGATCTAGGAATTGGATTGGATCCAATTGATCTGTGAGATCTACCTAGTTAAATAGCATACAGCTTGTTGGCCAAAGTCAAGGTTGTGTGTTATTTAACGGGATCCTAGCCCACTAGGAAATAGGATTTCCCGAGTTCTCAACAGAGGGTTAGAGACTTGATAAAAATAGTGGGAGGCGAGTATTGAATTTGCAATTTCATTCAGATACTTAGCCTTACGCGTCTTTCAAAAATTATTTTGTTTAAATTAATTAAAATTAGTTGGACTAATTCATTGTTATTTTTTTGTAACAGTTTGACTGTACCCATTTTATCGTTAACTAGATAGTTGGACTATCGTAGTTGAGATGGCAAGCAAGGTAAGTGTCCGAGACATCATCATGGGTGACAATGTCTTTGAGGGCACAAACTTCGCTGATTGGGAAATGAACCTAAGGATAGTCCTTGGGGCTGAGAGGATGCTGTACACTATACAAACACCTCTCCCGCCTAAGCCCACTGACCCACTTGAGCTGGAGTTATGGAAAACTCACAGCAGTGATTGTGACACAGCTCAGGCTATTATGTTAGCTTCGATGACTCCAGCACTTTCGTCGCCAAAATAGAGACTTGGATCCTTATAATATGATGGCTAGACTGCGAGATCTCCACCGCTCAAACAAGCGGATGGAAAGGTATGAGTTAGTGAAGAAACTCTTCCGCGCCCGAATGACAGAAGACGCATCAGTTGAGGCCCACGGGGCTCAAATGATCGCCGATATTGATGAGTTGGCCAATATGGGAATAGTCTTGGAGGCTGAGCTGACTATAGATATGATCTTGCAGTCACTTCCTGATACTTGGAAACAATCATAATCAACTACAAGTTGATGGATACTGATGACACTCTTGGAGAGCTGTTATCCATTTTGAAGGAGGTCTGAAAAAGAACTCCAAAAGGGGGCAAGCGCGAGGCGCACTTTACATCGACCTCTCAGAGGCCAAAGGCTGGGCCCAAAGCTACTGGAGAGGTGAGGAAGAAGAAGAAACATAAGAAAAATGCTAAAGGCAAGTCGACAAAAGCTTCTGGGAAGCCAAGGGACAAATCTCAAGATGTCTGCCTCAAATGCGGCAAGAAGGGTCACTGGAAACGTGACTGCAGAATGGGCAAGGGACACATGGAGGATATCAAGACAGGCAAGGCACTAGCCTCTGGTATGTTTGTTATTGAGATAAATATGACTACTTCTAGTTTTAAAAATTGGATTTTTGATTCTGGTTGTGCTACTCATATTTGCACTGATTTGCAGGATCTGCAGGATAGCAGGATGCTGACTTCAGGGGAGATTGACCTACGAGTCGGAAACGGAACTCCAGTTGCTGTTTTGGCTGTAGGGACTTTTTTTTTGGAATTGCCCTCTGGGCATATGCTTAAACTTTTGAATTGTTATTATATACATAGTTTAACTAGGAATATTATATTGTATCTTTGTTAACCCATCATGGGTACACTTTTGTATTTAGAAACACTGGGTGTTATTTATATAAAAATGATGCAGAAATTTGCACTGCTGTTGCAAATAATGGCCTTTATATTTTGAATATAAATGGCCTTTATAATTAAATACGTATTAAATTGGATAATCATGTAATTTAATTTTATTTGAGAAATCGTACTTTGAGTACGTGTTCGCAATACGAGTTTGACTCGAACAAAATCAAATCGTTGTTTGAACATTGGATGATCACTAATTATCAGATTAATTAATTTGATTAGATTGATTGATGCTTGTATGAATACATGGTTGTGATGTTTGAATAATGTATATCGGATGGATATTAGTCGGGTGGGGCGATTTTGGAAATTGTTGTAATAAATTTGATTTATTAATTGGACCTGCGAGTCCAGCCTTATCACCTCCTATTCTTTGTATTCTCTTCTCACCTATTCCCCTCAATGTAAATGAGGTTTCTTTGAAGTGTAGTGTAAGGGTAGAAGAAATATTTGTGCTAGCGGGAGAGAGAAAGTGAGAGATTTGATCTAGGATTAATGTGTAAAATATCCATCCGCATATCATTATTATTTTATCATATGCGCTTTATTATGTATTTAGAATGCATGTTTAAGGGTGTATGATGATGAACCTTAACAAAGATAATGAAATTGGTAGCCATTTGCACACGAAAAACCCTCATCAAATATCATGCGTTTTTCCTTCCATTGAGTGATTCTTGCTCAAGATCCTAGATTGGCATGGGTTTTTGTTGGTTTTCTATAAGGTCCCAAGATCAAAACAAGACATGAAATTATGTGTGAACACATCAACGGAGGTAGCGGAATACTCACATTGATCGGTTATGTCGATTTGGAGACGATTCAAGCCCA